>CAUYRT010068897.1:0-24253 GCA_963574885.1 Lepilemur ruficaudatus | reverse complement strand
AGAAATTTCACAAAAGAATATTAAAAGTTAACACCTGTTGCATCAACATTAGGCTAATAGGAATGTTATGCTTATTTTGATCTTCTAATCAAATCAATAATAACCGTTCCATCTCAATAATTAATCCACTACACTGCTTAGTCATAATTGATGCTGTCATTGGAGCACTGCCTTCCACATGTTCCATTATTCTCACTTTATCCTCTATAATTGTTCCAACAGTCGGGTGACTGAAACCTAATGCTTTCTCAATGAAGGAAGATGTCTGGTTTTTCTTCCAATGCTTAATTATTTCTACATTCATTTCATTGTAATCACCTTTCGCTGCTGGCTCACCTGGACTTGCAATGGACCTTCACTTCGGAGGTATGGTCATAAGGGTAAACTTAGACTCACAAAATCCAACAAAAAAGACAAAAGTGATGCTGTGAGTAAGTGACTATATAAACAATGAGACCAGCTGCTAGTGTAGAGATGCTGCACCAAGGAACGAACCACTTACGCCATGTGGGTTTGTTGACATGCATGAAAGAAACTAGTTTCCCAATTATTGATTTAATTTTTAATTATTAATTACCCTTATGGGGAGCCTTGGGAGCCCGTTCACAAGTACAAAACACCATAAGTCAGGTTGTGTGTAACCTGGAATTGCCTGTACTCAACAGCCGTGACAACTTTCTTAAAACTCCTCCTCCTTCCCACAACCTCCGTGACACCATAACCTCCTGGGTCATTTATGTATTGTTGACTTTTAAAAATCTCTCTGGCAACGTCTTCTCAGGCTTACCTAGCTCATCCTCTTCTATTTGGCATAAATTTTAGAGTTTTTCAAGGATTTATCCCAGAACCTCTCCCCTCCCCTCCCCTCTTCTCTCTTCCTTTCCTCTTCTCTCCCCTCCCCTCCTCATTACTCTAAACTCTCATCCCACAATATTATTTACACCTGAAGCTTCAGTAATAATTAGAGATTGAGGACCCTAATTTACCTTCAATTCAAACTATTCCAGTGAGTTCTGTGTGTTTTCCAACTGCTTATCTAAATATCTCCACTTTGGTATCTCAAACTCAACATGTCTAAGAACAAGCTCACGCTTGTCTTCTCAGTACCTGGCCCTTTGCACTACATCGTATTTAGTTACAGGCATAACCATTCATCTAGTGACACAGGCCAGAAATCTAAGAAATCTGTGATACCCACTCCCCACATCCAGTCCATCAGCAATTTCCAAAGTATCTCTAAAAATCAATTTTCTTCTCACCATTTCTACTTCCCTACCCTAGTCCAAGCTGCCATCGAATCTCATCCACACGACTGCAGAAGCTTTCAAACTGTTTATCTGCCTCTACTTTGGCACCCTGCCAAAATATGTTCACATAGCTATCAAAGTGATTAAACATACACAAGCACAGACTTATAACCATGTCACTGCACTGCTTCTAGGCTAAAGACCGACATCATTACACGATGGTTGGGAAAGGTCCTACTCCCCCCCTAGTCTTTTTAGCCACCTGACCCTTCAACTTCTGTGTTCCAGCCTCCCTGGCCTTCTTCCCATTTCTCAGCAGAAGAAGCCCCTCACCTCTTCAGACCTTTGCAGTGGACCCTTAGATATGTTTCTGCCTGTCCCCAGTCCTCCAATCACATGTCTAGGGAACAACTCATTTCAGATCTCAGTCCAAGTTCCACATCCTCAGGAAAGCTTCCCCTGCCCACCCCAATCCTAGGCTACCTCAAGTTCCTCTGTCATATGATTTTGGAGAACGTTATGCTTTTTCTTGAGAGCACTTGCCTTCATTTGTGATTATTTACTCATTTGGCATGATTATTTGATTAATATCTGCCTCCCCCACTGACTATCAACTTTGGGAGAAATGGCGTCCGACGATTATGTCCTCCTATCTGGATCATTGTCATGGTAGGAGCCCAGGTGATATTTATTGGGAGGTTAAATGAATCAATACCTCTTTATCCTACTCTAATTAAATCTGCTTTTCATTGTATAGTAATATTCTATAATAGATACGTTTTGTAAAGATGTTTTAAATATTATTTTTTCTCAACTCATAACTTTTATTTTACTATTTTTCATCCAAAATATTTGGTACATTAGTCCATTGTGGGTTAAATTGGCTTTGTAGCATGTTTCTCAATGCATCTGCATTACCTGGGGCTTTATTTGGAAATGCAGATTCATAGATCCTCTGCAGAGTTAAATCTCTGGGTGAGGCCCAGGATCTTCTTTTTAACAAGCACCACAACATGATTCTTCTATTACTAAGTTTGAGAACTTTATGTTGTTCATACTGGACATCAAGGAGAAAATGTGTTCTGAGCCCTAAATGACTTACATACAGACGTCTGGAATAAAGCCTGCTTCTAATTGGGAGAATAACTTTACTATGTTCTATAAAAAGGTCACATTTTTCTTCTATAAATAAGTAGGAACAAAAGTGATGAACCCGAAATATGTACGGCTTTCCTTAGACTTGACTCCAAAACCATAAGGAACAATAGCCCAAAGGAAGAATTCCAACGTGACATATAAGACAATGAGCTAAGAATGCGGCCAGAAGGAAGTCCTTCAAAGAGACTGACAAACTAGTTTGGTTTCCTGTAGTCAGGAAAGTGGGCTCTCACCCACTTCTCTTTAGCATCTTTTCAGGCTCCTTCTTTAAAAAGACACATTTTGAACATTGTTTCTGGCAGAGCAGACACTTTACCACATTGTTTCCCACGACCTTGTCATGGAATGCAGGTAGCAGATACTTTCTAGTTGTAAAAGCAGAAAGAGAAACCAAGATAAGTACTGTCCCCTACTGTTAGCAGTTGGTGTCTATCTGCCTAGTGGGGCCCGTGACTAAGTGGCAAACACCCAGGAGTATAAAATAAGAAGTAGCAAAGCATTTAGGGCAGCTTTGAAATGAGCTGAAGTGGGTCCTTTTCTCCTCCTTCATGGTGGAGATGGTTGCAGGAGATGTGAGTGGGTAAGGGGGCAGTGCTCACCGGCATTCCGCACCTCTGAACCTTCCTTATCTGACATCTTTTATTCTCTGGGATCACCAGCCACTTACTTACTTACTTACTTACTTACTTATTTATTTATTTATTTATTTATTTATTTATTTATTTATTTATTTATTTACTCACTCTTGTGTGTGTTTGCCTCTGAACCCAAGCTAGAAGCAAGGCAAGAATCAACAGACTGGATTCATGGTCAGAATGGAAACCTAACGTTAGTTGCAGAAGTAATGACTCAGTGAGTGTGTAGGTTACTAAGTCCTGGTTGGGGATTCGCAGATGAGTTATTAAGAATTGCAGGTCATAAAGCTTCAGTTAAGCAAGATGAATAAGCTCTAGAGATCTGCTGTATAGCATTGTACCTATAATCAACAATAATGTATTGTACACTTAAAAATACATTAAGAGGATAGATCTCATGTTAAGTGTTCTTACTAAGATAAAATAAAATAAAATACAGGGAAAATGTCCTTGGCTAAAGATTCAAGACTAGTGATCTCTGAATGTTTTAAATTTACAATCCTTGTCAGAGAGAGATTTTTGAGAAAATGCCCATGATAAACAAATATTTACTTATTTATAAATTATGTATATATATATATGCTACTCTAGTTTTACATTATGAACATTATAAGATGCATGCAAAAATACATTGAATTAGTCTATTATATAATTGAACTAATAATTCCAATGTTTCTTTTCATACCCCCAAATATTGCCTTACTGCACTCAACTTTGAAGACGACGGCTTAAAATGGAGAGTTGCTTTTATATATGTCACAGGACCTAGATTGAGAGAAGGTTTTATTACTTGTATTTTTTAGGAGTTTGGGCCATAAAGTTCTAGTTGGATAGCAGCAATGGACCCATTCATTTTGGGTTGGGAGAGACTCCATTAAGAATCATCAAAATGTTCACAGTAGCATGGATTACAACAGGAAAATAAAGGAAACAACTCAAATTCTAAACAATAAAGGATTGGTTAAATAAATGATGCTGTATTTGTATGTGAAAATAGTTTGTTCCTAATATAAATAAAAGCTTCAAAGATGCTTTAATGCCATGGGGGACCATATGGGTTAAACTGTGTCCCCTCCATTTCATATATTGAAGTACTAATCCCTGGTACCTCAAAATGCGAACTTATTTGGAAATAAGGTCCTTGTAGATTCAATTAATTAAGATGAGGTCATACTGGAGTAGGGTGGGTCCCTAATCCAACATGACTGGTGTCCTTAAGAAAAGGGAAACTGCCCACAGGGAGAATGTCATGGGACAATCAGAGTTATGCTGCCACAAGCCAGGAACGCCTAAGATTGCTGGCAAACCACCAGAGAGGCATGGAACAGATTCTACTTCACAGGCCTCAGAAGGAGCCAATCCTGTTGACTACAAACTTCTAGCCTCCAGAACCGTGAGATAACAAATTCCTGCTGTTTAAGCCACCCAGGTTCATGGTACTTTGTTACAGCAGCCCTAGCAGACCAACACAGGTGCCAAGCCAAGGCATGTAAATTGAAAAGATCTGACATAAATTGTGCACGTAGTGTGATACCAGTTGTGTACACACACCCTCACACCCACAAATATGGGTAAAACCCTGGAAATGTTACTGTTTATCTCTGAGTTGTGGGTACTTTTAATATTTGGTTTTTGTTCATTTTTTTTCTGTATTTTCTAAGTTTTCTGAAAAACGATCTAACTTTCTATGTTTATACTTTCTAAGTTTCTGATAATTTTATAATGAAAATTAGGTAATTTTTATTAATAATTTAATAAAAAATTTATTACTCAAGAGAAACTATTTCTACTGCTCCTAAGGTGGGTAATGATGACCAGATAAATGAATACAGATGTCTCCAGGATGTGCATTCTCCCCTGCGTATGCTGTATAAGTTCTCAGTGGACAAACACAATACAGCCATTGTCTCTGAGACCCACCCCTGCTCAATCATTAGCTTGGTCACTCTCATTCTTCCCTTACCCATGAACGCTCTTCACATGAGTCATTGGACTTCCATACATTTCTGCATCCTCACCTGTACACTAAGAATAACACAGGTACTCTGCCTCCCTCATAAGCAAACAAAATAATACGTACAAAAGTCTACTGATGAAATATAAAGCCCCAGCAACCATGAAGTTCTGGCTGTGCTAGTAACAACGCTATGACTTCACAGTCTGGCATGATTTAGGAGAAAAACACAACTGGGGACTCTACACTATGGTGGATGTTCCACTGAGGCAATAGCAGCCAGGGGTCACTCACCTAGCACTTATATTCAGAGACTCTGCTTTCCTGATATGAGAAAGACACAGATCCTGATGCCTTGATTTTGAAAGACCTGCCCATTTCTCCTTTTAGGAACCTCCCTCCTCAGAGTTTACTTTAGATTCTGTCACCTCAGTTTCCCTGCTTGGCATCGAAATTTTTCCAATCTTTGGTTTCTTATTCCTCATCTTTTCATTGACAGGAGGAGCTGTGGTAGTAGTACTAAGTGTAATAAAGTAGCCAGAGTATATTTTAATCACACTGACTTTCCCTTGCCAAGGCCCTGCTGTCTTTTTTTTTTTTTTATAAACATTATATTTTGCCAAATTTATTTATCAATTTTAGGAGTCTCTTGATGGAATTTTTGGGGTTTTCTAGATAAAAGATCATATCATCTGCAAAAAACAATAGTTTGACCTCCTCTTTCCCAATTTGGATATCCTTAATTTCCTTTTCTTGCCTGATAGCTCTGGCTAAGACTTCCAGCACTATGTTGAATAGAAGTGGAGACAGTGGGCATCCTTGTCTTGTTCCAGTTCTTAGTGAGAATGCTTTCAACTCTTCCCCATTCAGCATGATGCTGGCGGTGTGTGTGTCATATATGGCTTTTTATAATTTTGAGATATGTTCCTTCTATGCCTAGTGTGTTGAGAGGTTTTATTATGAAAGGTGCTGAATTTTGTTGAAAGCTTTTTCTGCAACTGTTGAGATGATGATATAATCTTTGCTTTTGCTTCTGTTTATATGGTGAATCACATTTATTTATGTATGTATGTTGAACCATCCTTGCATCCCTGGGATGAAGCCCACTTGGTCATGGTGTATTATTTTCTTGATGTGCTGTTGAATTAGGTTTGCTAGTATTTTATTGAGGATTTTTGCATCTATGTTCATAAGGGAAATTGGTTTGTTGTTTTCTTTTTTTGTTTTGCCCTTTCCTGGCTTTAGTATCAAGGTGATACTGGCTTTGTAGAATGAGTTGGGGAGGATTCCCTCTTTCTCTATGCTATGGAATAATTTCTGCAGAATGAGTGCCAACTCGTCTTTGTAGGTCTGGTAAAATCTAGCTTTGACTCCATCTTGTCCAGGGCTTTATTTTTTCCTCTTTTTCTTTTTATTGCTTGTTCAATCTTGTTGCTCATTATTTGTCTGTTCAGGAATTCAATTTCTTCCTGACTGAGTCTTGGGAGGTTGTGTGTTTCCAGAAATTTGTCCCTTTACTCTACATTTTCAAGTTTATGTGCATAGAGACTTTAATAGTATTCACAGATGATATTTTGTATTTCTTTGGTATCAGTTGTAAAATTTCTTTTTTCATTTCTGATTGAGCTTATTTGGGTCCTTTATCTTCTATTCCTGGTTAATCTAGCAAGAGATCTATAAATTTGGTTTATCTTTTCAAAGAATCAACATTTTGTTTCTTTGATCTTCTGTATAATTTCATTTAGCTCTGCTCTGACCGTAGTTATTTATTTTCTCTGCTGGCTTTGGGTTTGGTTTGCTCTTCTTTTTCTAGTTCCTTGAGATGTGTCATTAGATTGTTAATTTGTGATCTTTGTGTCTTTTTGATGTAGGCATTTAAGGCTGTGAGTTTTCCCCTTAGGACTGCTTTTGCTGAATCCCATAGATTTTGATAGCTTGTGTCCCCTTTGGCATTCAGTAAAGGAATCTTTTAATTTTCCATCTTAATTTCATTATTGATCCAATAATCATTCAGCAGCAGGTTGTTTAATTTCTATGGCTTTCTGTAGAATTGAGTGTTTCTCTTGGAGCTGATTTCTAGTTTTATTCCATGGTGGTCTGAGATGATACATGGTATGATTTCTACTTTTTTGAATTTGTTAAGCCACATTTTGTGGCCTAAAATATAATCAATCTTGGAGAATGTTCCATGTGCTGATAAGAATGTATATTCAGTAGTTTTAGAGTAAAATGTTCTATAAATGTCTATTAGGCCCATTTATTCTAGAGTCCTGTTTACTGTTTAAGTCCAGTGTTTATTTGTTTTCTGCTTGGATGATCTGTCCAGTTCTGTCAGTGGGGTGTTGAAGTCCCTAGCAATTACAATGTTGATGTTTCTCTCTTTGCTTACATCTAGTAGGATGTGCTTTATAAATCTGGGTGCTTTGTGTTAGGTGCATAAACATTTAGGATTGTTATGTCTTCTTGTTGGATTGCTCCCTTTACCATTATATAATGATCATCTTTGTCTTTCTTTATTATTGTTGATTTAAAGTCAATTTTATCTGATATGAGAATGGCTACACCTGCTTTCTTTTGGTCTCTATTTGCATGGAATATTTTTTTCCATCCCTTCACCTTAAGTCTGTATGAGTCCCTGTAAGTTAGATGTGTTTCCTGGAGACAGCAGATACTTGGCTTGTATTTTTTTTATCCATTCATCCACCCTATGTCTCTTGAGTGGGGAATTCAAACCATTCATGTTGATAAATAGAATCAATATGTGGGATGCTCTTCTGTTCATCCTGTTGGGCAGTAACTTATTGCTTTGTTTTACCTCTTGTACTATTGTTTTATATGAGCTCTGAGCTTTAGCTTTTGGGAAATTTTACTTTGGTGACTGACTATTGTGCTGTTCCATCTATAATACCATTCTGAGTGTTTGTTGCAGGACAGGTGTGGTCTTGACAAATTCCCTCATGATTGCTGTGTGGAAAAGTCTTTATTTCTCTTTAATATATGAAACTCAGTTTTGCAGGACACAAAATTCCAGGCTGGCAGTTATTCTGTTTAAGAAGATTGAAGATGGGGCCCCAATCCCTGTTGGCTTATAATGTCTCAGTTGAGAAGTCTGCAGTTAGCCTGACGAATTTTCCTTTGTAAGTTACTTGATGTTTTCACCTCACAGCTTGTAGGAGTTCCTCCTTTGTGTCAACTTCAGCTGGTCTGATGACTATGTGTCTTGGTGATTGCCTCTTTGCAATGAATCGCCTGGGTATTCATTGAACTTTTTGTATCTGGATGTCTAAATCTCTAGCAATACCAGGGAAGTTTTCCTCAATTATTCCCTCAAATAGGTTTTCTAGCCCATGTGCATTTCTTCCTCACCCTATGATACCTATATTGGGCCATTTTACATAATCTCTTATTTCTTATAGGCTTTGTTGATTGGTCTTAATTCTCTGTTCTTTATTTTTGACTGACTGAGTTAATTCAAGAGTTGTCTTCAAGCTCTGAGATATTTTCTTCTGCCTGGTCTAGTCTATTCTTAAAACTTTCCACTATGTTTTGTATTTTTTTAAATCAATCTTTCATTTCCAATTCTATTTGTTCTTTTTTAATATGTTGATCTCTTTAGTGAATTTTCATTCATTTTCTGAATTGTTTTTCTGTTTTTTTTGAGGTGGTTTTCCATTTTCTCTTGGATATCATTGAGCTTCCTTACAATCCATATTTGGAATTCTTTATCTATCATTTCGATATTTTCATTTTGGTTGGTATCCATTGCTGTAGAATTGGTGTTCCCTTTTGGGGGTGTCCTTTCACTCTGATATTTCATACTTCTGGAGTTCTTTTGCTGATTCCTTCTCATCTGGAGCAGCTGTTCCTTCTTATTTTTGGATTTTCTTTTGTTTAGATGGAGCTTTTTTGCCTTCCCTCACTCGATGGGTGCGTTTATAGCATATGTTGGGTAAGAACTTTTGGCTTTGCTTGTGGGTTCTTTGATGGCGATCTATGTTCTGGATGGATGCCTTGGTTAGAGATATCCTTAGTGTGGTGGTTTTTTCAGTTGCTAATTATTTTTAGGCTGTAGCAGTGGTGAGCTATGTAGGATCTGCTGCCTTGTCCTGTCATGTGATGGTCTTTAGAAGGAGCTCAAGAAATGCAACATGATAGCATCTTAATAGCTGCATCTTAAAAAAAAAAAAAGGTCTACACCTCTTCCTTGCCTCTCATCTGTAATGCATTCCAATGGGAAAATATTTTCAAAAGAGATAAAAATAAAAGGTGGAAAAGATAAAGCTGAGGAGAAAGTTTATTAAGATCACTAACATCACAAAGATGTTAATCTATGTTTGCATAGCAAGCATCTGTTTTGCTGCATAGCCTAGGGTGTAGAGTTTTTTTAAATATTTCTTGTGTTTCTCTAATTTAATTTCATCTGCTCTGAGGTCCCATCCCATTAGCTTGGCAGGAAATTCCATCTCAGTAATTATTGTGGTCTCTGTCCTCCTTCCAGGTTTATGTGAAAGTTATACAAATGAAAACGCTTGTGGAGGGTCCCCCTGCAATTTCCTGGTGTGTTGAGAGAACTGGGGGGTGTATTGCCACTGTTCAGGGACCACCCTCCCCAAGAACACAAGCTACCCTGTTCTTGTCATCCTCCAAGCTCTCAATGCTTCCCAGGTCTATTTATTTCCCCTGCATAATTTTTCTTACCCCAGAACCCCTCAGAACTCAAAGAGACAGCCCTTTCTTCCTTGAGCTAATTCGTTGAAAGCACAAATTTTGCTTTGAAGGTATGGAAAGGCTGTGCTCTTCGAACGCTGAAGTCCTGGATTGCCCTGTGGAAGGGGGGTGTAAGGGAGAGGGTAAGCTGGAAAGAAAGAAAAAGATACCTTATATTCCTTTATTCTTTTACATCAGTCAGAACAGAACACAAATCAGTATCTCAGTAAGTCAGCCTGGCACTCTTCACATAATAGGTTAAAAGTCCAGGTGTTTTTAGAAGGGCAAGAAGCTTAATCTTGAGAGAGTCCCCAATAGCCACCAGGCCATGGGCATCAAGGTGAAGTGCCTACCTCCACTAAGAAATTACATTCTCCTTTTATTACTCAGCGAGGGTAAGTAGAGGTCCATTCAGGGCACAGCAACAGAAAAGCAGTGTGGTTCAGCTGGCACAGTGGCAGACCAGAATCTGGAAATTCTGCCAGATCACAGACACCTGGGCTGGCTGTAACCCATCTCCTTGCCTATTTCATTCAAAGGTATTACTTAGAAAGTTGACATGGCATAAGGAGCAAAAGGGATTTGGGGGTCCTCAGGAGGTATGTGTTGTGCTACAAACCACAACCCTGGGACTCAGAGGCTTGGCAATGAAGGCTTTAGTGGGTAACACTAAACAAATCAACCAGACGCAGGGTTTGGTGATGCAGGCTGGTGACCTGTGGGTGGCACTGTGCCAAGCATGACACAGCACACTGCCAAGGGAGTCCAATTGCAGCACCTCAAGGATTAACAGGAGCCGGGAGGCTGTCCCAGGACTCAAGGAAACTTAATTCGCCCAAGAGTTCCCAGCAAAGGCGTCTGGCCGATCAGGCTGCTTCTATGGCAAATGCTTTTCTTCATTCCTTCTCTACTTTCTGCCTGAGAATCTGAGGTCTGTAAGTTGGGTTTTGGGTTTTGTTTTGTTGTTGTTTGCCTCTCCCAGGAAAATAACTGTCTTCCTATGAATATGAAAATTATACTTGTTTTCTGTAAAATGTTCAAGCAACACAAAAGAGTGCCCAGATGAGAAAGGAAATTCTGTCACGGTTTCATCGAAGGCCGACCGAGACACACAGGCACCCGGATGGCCATGAGTTGCCCTCTTACATGCTGATACTCTTTAGCATTTGCTCACGGTCTCTTGACAGGGGTGGCTTGGTGAAAGTGGCAAGTGTTTATTGTATGTCTTATTTTATTCCCAAGCATATTATTCCATCTGGTGGGAGGGTACCAATGTACATTTCTCCATTACTTAATAAGTCCTGTGTGGAGAATGAAGTTAACTGTCACCATGGTTCCGGTTAATTCCAGTGGTCTTTTAGCGGCCCTGTCTAGCCTTATCCTTACTCCAGCTATGACCCTAGGCCACAGAGATACCCCTTGTGAAATGTTTGGTGTATATTCTTTCAGATTTTTGTTTCATGTATATATAAATTTACATACACACACAAACAAAAAAAGGATAATATTGCACATACTGGTCTAGCTTTCCCTCTCCCCAAAGTGCCTTTCTCAGAGGTGGGAATACTAACACTAAAGCTCAAATTCTGTGACACCAATGGGATCAAAGCCCAATGTGACACACATAGGTGTGCCTCTCTCGATATCCCTTTGTGGGGAAGCCTGGACTCCTGGGATGCATTGGTGTCTGGCTTTCTGTTTCTTCTCATCCTCTTACCTGTCTGCTCCAGTGTGGTGGTGTTTAGATCACAGCTTGTAAGCCTTAGGCTTCTGGGAATGGAAAAACTCCACTTAACCTTGAACCCAAACCTCATAATCCATCCCAGTGTGCCAGCAAGCACTTCATTAGAAGATGGATCATAAGCAGACGATACTAACATGTATCTTATATGAGACTAGCATCTGTTCCTCAAGTTTCTCTCTCCTTCATGAACTTCAGAGAGAGATTGAGTGGCAGGGCTGAGAGGAGTTTAGCATTCCTAGGTCCCATGATCTCCATCTCATTACTATTATAAACCCTCCCTGACATTCTTTACAGTCTTATTTATGTCATGCTTTATGTGGACATTTCTCCCAGTGCTACGTATAGACTTACCACAGCTTTTTAAACTATGACTGTAGTGAACATCATGATGTACCATCCAGATTCCCCATTAAGAGAAAGATTTATTGCCCCAGATCTGGGAGTACTATCTGCAGACAGCCTCCAGCTGCCAGCTCTCCAGGGTGTGCTCCAGTTGCAGAGTACCACCTTGCCCAAGGTCACACACTTCCAGGGGTAGCCCACCTCCAGTGGCTGGTCACATGAGGAGATATATATATATATATATATATATATATATATATATATATATATCAGCCAAGTCATTTGGCCCAACACAGGACCATTCTGGCTGGCTACTTGAGCTTCAGGGCTCCCCCTAGGAGTCAGGTGAAGCTGTCATTGAAGAGTAGTACACAGTACAGCTTTGAGCAACAAGATATCAGCACAAGTCCAGTGGCAATCTTTGGGAATTTTCCATTTTCTTTATAGAAATACTACCTTGTTCTAGTTGTTTTCTGTTGTAGGTAAAATAATGACACTCACCCCCCAAATCCACATCTCAATCCTTAGAACCTGTGAATGTGTTATCTCACATGGCAAAGGGGACTTTGTGGATGTGATTAAGTTAAGACTCTTAAGATGAGAAGATTATTCTGGATTATCCTGGCAGGCCTTTCATAGTCACAAGAGTCCTTATAGGAGAGATGCAGGAGGATTAGCACCCAAGAAGGAGATGTGATGACAGAAGCAGGGAGGGGGAGGGGCAAAAACCTACCTAAGGGGTATAACAAACACTATTTGGGTGGTGGGCACACCTATAGCTGTGACTCAAGCATTACAAAAGGGATCCATGTAATAACCAAAAACATCTATACTCCCTTAACATTTTGAAATTAAAAAAATATATATAAGCAATTTAAACATTTTAGAATATTATATTTAAAATATTTCTTAAATTGAAATGTAAATTATAAAATATTAAGATTTATATGAAATTGAAATATTGAGGGAAGTTTTAAAAAAATTAAAAATACTACTATAAAACAAGAAAAAAAAAGAAGCAGGGAGTAATAGAGAGTAGTCAGAGGAAGAGATGTGAAGATGCTGCACTGCTGGCTTGAGGGACTGTGGACAGACCCTAGAAACTGGAAAAAGCAGGAATGAATTCTCCCAAGAGCTTCCAGAAAGAACACAGCACTGCCAACTCCTTGATTTTACCCAAATAGAACTGATTTTGCACTTATGACCTCCAGAACTATAAGATAATACATTTGTGTCATTTTAAGCAACTAAATTTGTCATTATTTGTTATAGCAGCAAGAGGAAACTAACACAGTTTCCTTTCCCCTCTTTCCTTTCTCCTATCTAGACTGTGAATGAAATGGATGGAACTGCAGCAGCTACTTTGAGACTAGGGGAACATGGCCAGGAGATGCACAGAGAACTTGTCTTCACATCTTTAAGCCACTAAACTAATGCCAGCAGTTGCTTACTTCCAGATCTACTTGCCTTGTGGAGAAACAAGACAAAAATAAAAAAACAAAAAACACTTCTTACATATTTAAGTCACCTTTGTTTCACCTCACAATTGAACACAAATCCCTATCTAATGCAGGAGTCAATAAAAATATGAGTAGAGATCTACTTACTGTTATGGAAAGATATTCATAATATACATCAGGTGAAAAAAAAGACACACTATAAAGTGTCTGAAGTATGATCACGTGTGATTGATTGATTAATGAAAAACTGTTTCTAAGGTTACATTTCAAGATATTCATTGAAGTTTATCATATTTTTGTATGTGTTGCCTCGCTTCCCTGATGCATTTTGCTTGTGTAATAAAAATAAAATAAAGTTTTTAAACATTTTTAAAGAGAGGTTGATGAAAGCAAGAAAAATTCACCAAATCAGTTCAAGAATGAATAAGAAGTTGGCAAGAATTGATGTTCACCTGTAGGTAGAAGAAGAAAACAGATAAAGACTGACTGATAAAGCGAGGTTTTGTGATAAGAATGAGAAAAAGAAAAGGCCAAGGCAGGACAGAGTGATGACTGAGCACTCATGCATTTAGTCCAGTGGAGTCTCAGGAATGAAAGAATAAGTGTGAATACCATCTAAAGAGTCAGAAAACAAATGAAAGTCATGAGCCACATAACAATGTTTCCATCAACAATGGACCACATACGTGACGGTGGTCCCATAAGATATTACTGTATTTTTACTCTACCTTTTCTATGTCTAGACGTGTTTAGATACACAAATACTTCCCTTGTGTTATAATTGCCTATAGTATTCAGTACAGTAACATGCTGTACAGGTTTATAGTCTGGGAGCAATGGGTGCAGTCTGGGAACTATATGGCTATGCACCATATAGCCTAGGTGTGTAGTAGGCTACACTAGGTTTGTGTAAGTTACATTCTATAATATTTGCACAATGACAAAATTACCTAACAATGCATTTCTCAGAATGTATCCCCATTGTTAAGTGATGCATATATATACTTGTGCTGTACTAACAGATAATATAAAATAATTAGTTAAAGTTACATATTGCAATGTTTTCTAAAGAATAGCCATATTTTTTAGAAATCATTTCATTCAAGCATTCCTGTTCCCCTGTCTGCTTTATTTTTCTTCATAGCACTTACCTGACATGCTGTATTTTTTACATTTATTATTTGTCTCCTTTACTAGAATTTTTTTTTAGTTCAGTATTATATATATATTATAATTTGCCTTGTTACGTTACTAGAATTTAAGAACCATGAAAAAAAGGAACTGGCCTCTTTTGTCCGCTGCTCTATTCTCACATAAGACTGTGCCTGGTACACCACTGGGTTCAGTAAATATTTGTTCAGTGAATGGACAAACTACAGCAAGAGTTGGTAAACATTTTCTGTAAAGGGTCAGACAGTAAATACTTTAGGCTTTGTAGGCCAAGAGGCAAAATTGAGGATGTTATATAAATCATTATATAATAATGATTAAAACTGTGAAAACCTATTAATATCTCAGCTCACAGGCCATGCAAAGACAGACAGTGGGCCACATCTGGCCTGCTGCCCATGGTTTGCCAGCTCCTGAACTGGAAGATTAACAACTCAACAAAAGTGAAAAATATCCTTCAACTATCTTTACTTAATCTCATAAATCATTTCCGGCAACTTTCAGGAACTCAGCCAATCACACAAATGTGGAAGCAACACAATGGTAACCAATTCTGTGTCTTTATAGAAGAAGGGGTATCACTTTTCACATCTAAATGTTATGAGGTGATAATTTAGGGTAGGAACAGCTTGTGGCAGTGTTTAACTATTACTAAAGGCCTGCTCTGTGCTAGGTACAATGCCAAGAACTAAGGGTGCACTTAAAGTTTAAAACCCAGCAGCAAAGGCATGGACAGGCAGTAAAATATATTCTTAACTTTTTTACAAAAGTAGGCAATCAAATAGAATTTACTCAGAAATTTGAGCGAATTCTGTTTTTAAAACTTCCATATAGGGCACATATTAAAGAATGTGTCATTTTAATTCTAGAATGGTATTGTGCCTAATCTTATTCTGTTTCTTATATTTTTCATTGACCAGACCATTTTAAAGTTTATCCATGCTCCTGTATATACATTTATCTGATTGCTTTAAACTACAGCTTAATGTCCCACAGGATGCATCAGCCACATTTCATTCATTCGCTACTTCAATGGTAAGACACTTGGGTTGCTTCTAATCCGTGCAACCACAAACACACTGTGATGGACATTCTCACACAGTGTCTTCATGGACCTGGTGAGACTCTATCAGTAGGCTTCCCAGATGGGTGCCCTTTTTATACCTTACCAGCAGTGCCCAAAGGTTCCCATTTTCCTGTAAATTCAGCAATGCCTGGCTTTGACTTCCTAATATCTGCCACTTTGATAAGTGTGGGGTGATAACTCCCTGCTTTAATTTACCTTTCTCTGATTGCTGGTGAAAATTGTGCAGTTCTCCATACTCCTGTCTATCATTTGTGTTTCCGCTTCTGAGACTGACCCATTTATAAACTTTGGCCATTTTTCTTGCTCTTTTAAGAATTCCTTGGCTAATAATTCTTTAGCACTTTGGGATATTGCAAAAGAAACAGCTTCTCCCAGACTGTCACTTATCTGCTAACTGTCTATGATGACCTTTATCAAACTTAAATCTTGAATTTGATATTTGATAATTTCAAATTTTATGCTTTTTTTTTTTTAAAAAAAACCTCCTCATTCAGAGGTCACAAATATTCTTGTACTTTTTTCCTTTTTGTTAACTTTATCATTTTACTCTTCCACAAGTAGAAATTGGAAATTATTTTTATGTCATGTGAGACCCTAACCTTTCCCTACTATTTTGGGATGTCATCACTATCTATACCAAGTATATATATATATATATATATATATATATATACACACACACACACATATATATACACACACACATACACACACACACACATATGCACAAGTCCTCACTTAACACCAACGATAGGTTCTTGAAAACGGTGACTTTAAGTGAAGTGACATATAGTGAAGCTAATTTTACCATAGGCTAATTGATATAAACAACAAATAAGTTTCCATGATATATTTCTGGTCACAAACACGTCGCTAAATTCTAAATAAAGACCCCAAACACTTCTAATATTAAATATTAAAATAATTGTGAGTGATACATACATTTAAAAAAGATTAATAAACCAATTTTCAATGAATCAGTGAGTGTTGGTGGTCATAGTGGTAATGGGTTAAATGAAGGAATAAATTCAAAGCTTAACATGGTAAGGAGCACCTCCTCCCACCATGTAGTTCAAAAACAATCACTAATACGGCCAGCTTGCTGAACACTTTCACACTACATTTGTGCATTTGTATGATTATTATCTACTTTATGAATTTTTATTTGACAATATTGTAATTTGCATTCATTCATTTATTCATTTTCCAACCTGTTTATTCCAGGGTGGCCTGAGCCATGGCACAAGGTGGGAACCCACCCTAGATGGGACGCCATCCTGTCCTGGGCACAGCTACACACACCTTCACTCAATCACACTGGGACCATGAAGACACACTAATTAACCTAAGGACCACATCTTTCGAATGTGGAAGGAAACCAGAGTACCCAGAGAAAACCCACACAGGCATGAGAAGAAATTCCATACTCTGCACAGACAATGGCCCTGATCCAGAATTGATTTTTTTTCTTATCAACATTATAATGAAATGTTATTTGAGGATCTGATGTACATATATATATACCCACATATACATATATGTGTATATATAAAATCTGTTTCTCAGCTCTCTATTTCAATACATTAGTCTATTTGCAAGTACCACACTATCTTTTTTACCATGACTTTATAAAATGTTTTACTATCTAGTAGTATAAATCTTCCTTTTTAAGTTTTTTTTTTGTACAATTGCTTTCTTAATGTGAACTCTTATTCTACCTTACATATTTTAGAAATAGTTTATCAGGTCCCCTACTCTCCCCTCCCCCACCAATATAATTCTACTGGAATTTTGATTGGAATTGCCACGAAATTATAGATTAATTTTGGGGTTGAATTGATTATGTTTAAAATGTTAACTCGTTTTTTCAATGAAACATGGCAAATCTCTCCACATACATCCTTTGGATGAAGCCCCAGAATCAAATAGTCTAACAATCAAGTGCAGTTAAGAAACGGGAACCACTGTAGACATTTCCAGTAGGAAGGGACTTAATCCAGAGAATTAGAGGCCTACACAATATTTGGAAGGGTAGAAGAGTGAATCAGGCAAAAATTTCACTGGCTTTCAGGAAATCCAGAGGGGCAGGAATTGCAGGAATTGCAGGAATCTTAGGAATATCAGGGAGACCACTACTTTCAGTCTCAGCTGCCTGCATCACCCAAGCAATAGCTCACACAGAAGCTGCCTCCCAGCTGCCAACTGTCCCCACTTCTGTCCACCCCCATTACCAGTAAACGATGATTTTTCCTATTATGTCTCCTTCCAAATGCTGTGCAAACTTCTCTCATTGGCAAAAGCTAGCTCACAACCCCCTTGCCTAGAGATAGGGATAAAGCCAAGTTAACAAACAACAATCCAGCACAAAAGAAAAACAGAAAGTGCTTAATAAATGTTAAATGATTTGTAATTAGATAAAGTTTAAAACACACAATATCAAAGGTATTTTAAGTATGATTCAAAGGAAGCATATTTTAAGTGATTCAATGATATGACATATTATTTCACTTGGAAACATTTCAAATATTTTAACATCTGCAGAGGCTCACTTTTAAAATAGGATGAGCTTTTCACAAGGAATAATATCTCTGGAAAGATGACATAGTCATATGATATAGTATTCCCTTACTGCTCAGCCCTGGCCATACGCTTATTGAACTATGTCTAGTTAGAAGTCTACAATTTAAGAGGGGAGAAAGAATTTGATGATTGCTCAGGCACCAGCAATAAAAATGATTCAATGTGGAGGTAAATAGGATTTATTTTACATATAAAATAAAAATCATATGTGTAGGTGTGTGAAAATGACAGAGTCAATAATAGTCCTAAAGTAGAATTATTATCTAGAACAATGGTCTCCAAACTCTTTTGATCATACATCCTTGTCAATAAAGATGCTTTGATCACACACAAATATAAAAATTAAAAGAATAAAATAAAATTGCAGAGGGAAGTTCTAGCATTCTCTTCCAGCATCCCAATGGACTGTCTTAAGCAGCCCTTGTGGTGCACATATCCCACTGGAGACAGTACTGACTTGTCCAGTCTCCTATGTTTTCTTCATATTCTCCACCCAGCTGGTCAAAGCTAGAAACTGCGCAAATGTTGCCCATTATATACAGCCAGATGCCTTGATCAAAACCTAGAGTCAATACCTAAATCAAGGGTAAAACTGATCAAGACTTGTAGTCAAATTCATTCAAATGACATCATAGCTGCCAGGAGGGTGCAGATGTGAATGCAGTAAAAAGGAAATTCCTACCCAGAGGTGGATAATGTGGAAAAGGAAAGCAGCTAGAGCGAGGTGTAGGTTCTAGAAGGAACACTGAAGCCAGCAAGAGGTGACCCATGACCAGAAAGAAAAATGAAGTCTTAAAACATCAAACTAAAACCAGGACACAAAAACTGCTGCCAAAAATAGACTAAAGAAAAATGCTGAGGTTGGTGGATTGGGGTATGTGGTTCACACTGGGGAAGGAAAAATAAATAAATAAATAAACCACAAACTCTAATTCAGAAGCCAAAAGCCAAAAAGAAGAATCAGAAAGAGCTTCAGACAGTGCCAGATCAAATTTCAAGAGCCAGGCAAGAATAGTCAGCACTTCCAGGGCTCAGAAGTTATGAGGCAATTATCTTGAAAATATGCCTGAGAGTAAGACTCTTTTAAGAAAACAAATTACTATTCTTGGTCTTGTGATTTCTGATCTTAAAGAATTCTCATCCTTTCCAACCTAGGGAGACACTCAAGGCTCTGGTAGACTTTTTGAAATGTTAGAGCTCAAAAATACAAGTCAAGTTGTTCCAGGGCATTGCCCTGGCAGATAGCACACATTCATTGAAGAATTGTTTAGATTTGTCCTAGATGATTAATGCCCCACAGAGGGACACTATCCAAAGGGAATATCCCAGGGTCTGTGGGAGGCTCTGGAGTTCTCCAGGGACAAGGTGCTGCTCTAGGCCTCAGGGATACAGCACCGGACCAGAGAGACAGAGTCCCTGCTCTCAGGAGACTTACATTCTAGTGGGACAATAAAGAGTAAGCAAACAAATAGATAATAAGTTCCAGATAGTGACAGTCCAGTGAAGAAAAGAAAGCTAGGAGAGGACTTCAGTGTGCCAAAGGAGAAGAAGGTCACTCTCTTTTACAGAGTAGTCAGAGAAGAGACTTGTTTGCAGGGTGTGAGCAAGCCATGTGAATCTCTGAAGGAAAAGCATTTCAGGCTGCGGGAATAACAAGTGCAAAGTTCCTGAGGAAGAAACGTTCTTGATGGGTCTGAAGACACAGCAGGATGGCCAATATGGCTGAGAGGATTGAGTGAAAAGGAAAAAATGTTTAAGAAGTGAGAGTTGAGAGATGGGCTGAGCTTGACTTTGAAGGGCCTTGAGGGTCATGGTGAGGAATTTAGATTTTAGACTAAGCATGGTGGGAGGGACCATGTTATCAGATTTATGCTTTCCAAAGCTCACTGGTGCTGTAGTGTAGAGAATTATTGACTACAGGGGCCTAGGAGAAAAAGCAGTTGTGTGCTGGAGCCACAAATTTTCAGAAATTTGTGAACCAGTTGTTCAACACAGCAACTATTAAAAATTAGATAATATAAATTCACAAATAAGTGATATTAAAAGAAAGATTATAAATAATGAAAAGTCTTCACTTTCTAATTATTTTACTACATTTACCATGATCTATGCTCTTGGGGTTATTTCTGTCTTTTTATCTGGGTGGAGGAAATACCATTGCTCCATAGCAGTGTGCTACTGTGCATCTCTTCCCAATGCCACGTTCAGTGATGTGATGTCGGTAGCTTGAAATGGCATGGTGGAAGTATTTACACCACAGAAATTAGCAAAGGCTACAAAGCAAGCCTTCTCCCCTGGAGAGGCAGCTGTGAAACATTTACCAATACACCCGATGAAGCAGCAGACCAGCCTCATGACAGCAGTCTAGGTGAGACCTATGGCGATATGAACGAGGATGGCAGCAGAGGAGTAGACAGTGTCATGGTTCCACATAGACTTAAAGGTAAAGTTGACAGAACTTGCTGATGTGAGAAGCAAAGTAAAGAAAGGTATACATAATGACTTCTGAGAGTCTGAATGTGAGTTTGGATACAGGACTTTGAATTTGGGAACAAGATAGACATCAACTCCTGCTATAATTTAACAATAATAATTAAGGAAAAGTTTCTTGAGAAATTTTCTTCTCTAGAGCTTTCTGTCAAGGCAGTTATCCTTTCTATAAGACAGTAGTAATTGATGTTAATGGAAACTGAATATGATAATTACATAAAGTCAGGATTTGTCTTCATTTCCCCAGTATTACTTAGCACAGTGCCTGGGTACATAGATGTTTGGTGTCCAAGGCAGTCATACCCCTAGAATAAGATGTTATCTTATGTATTTGGGGCTTTACAGGTATTTGGGGATCTATAAGAAAAGTCATAGTGATTTTTCCAGGGCCTAGCTATTATAGCAGAAAGCTATAGCAGAAAAGAACTGAGTCAGTTGTTGAAACACAGAGCTCTCTAACTAGTTCTACATACCTGGTGGGCTATCTTCATTGGTACTGAAGACAGTGCTTTTTAGTGATTCTTACAATCTAGTAAGGACACCTTACTTTTAAGAAAATTAGGCCAAGATTTGTATGTGAATCAGTATTCCCCTTATAACACTTGGTGGGAATGGAAACAACAGATTTATGTATTAATGTAAAATTAAACTTTAAATGTCTACTAGCTGGCTTCTATGACCATCCTTCCAAAGTTGATATCCCCTTTAGCTACAGTACTACTTTATTGCATCACTCAGTGTATTTCCTTTAAAACACTTATCATATTTTTATTAGCTTCATCATTTATTGATTTACTTGTTAATTGCCTCACTTTTCCATTTGATTGTAAACTGTATGAGGACAGGGACCTTGACTGTATTTAAGGGACTGCTGCAATTGTAGTAACTATTACAGTGCTTGGCACATAGGATCTCAATAAATATTTGTTGAAAGAAAAGATTAATTATTTGACTAATAATCACAGAAAAGGACAGGAGGCCAGAAAGGTACAAAAGACATTTAACCAAAACAATAAATACTGGCGTGGATGTGGAGAGATAGAAACACTCATACACTGCTGGTGGGACTGAAAACTAGTACAACCTCTGTGGAAAGCAAAATGGAGATACCTCAAAGAGATTCAAGTACAACTACCATTTGATCTAGCAATCCCATTACTGGGCATCTACCCAAAGAAACAGAAGACATTCTATAAAAAAAGACATCTGCACTAGAATGTTTATAGCAGCACAATTCACAATTGCAAAGATGTGGAATCAATCCAAGTGCCCATCAATACGTGAGTGGATTAATAAAATGTGGTATATGTATACCATGGAGTTCTATTCAGCCACAAAAAAACAGTGGTGATCTAGCACCTCTTGTATTTTCCTGGATAGAGCTACAGCCCATTCTACTCAGTGAAGTATCACAAGAATGGAAAAACAAGCACTACATGTACTCACCATCAAATTGGTATTAACTGATCAACACTTAAGTGTACATATAGTAATAACATTCATCAGGTGTCAGGCAGATGGGAGTGGGGAGGAGAGGGTGGGTATATATACATCAAATGGGTGCGGTATGCATCATCAGGGAGATGGACATGCTGGAAGCTCTGACTCAGGTGGAGCAAAGGCAATGTATTTAACCTAAACATTTGTACCCCCGTAATATGCTGAAATAAAAAACAAAAACAATTTATCTAACAATACCTTACATTTTACCAAATAAACTGCTACCTTTCTGAGGTCTACTAAACAGAGCTCTGTGAATGAAACACATAACTAACTCCCATTTGATATGCTGAAGAAAATCTTCATGCTTGAGAGGTAGGGGACATGGTAACTGTAAAATTTTGGAAAGGTTTACTATTTGCTGCGAATAATAGAATCTACTCTAATTGGGTTAGCAAAAAAATGAAATGAATTTATTAATAGATATTAGATAGCTCATAGAATCTCCAGTAGGACTAGAGAGATATACCTACAGGCTATTTAGCTAGAACACCAAGAACACACCAAAGGATAGCTCCCTCAAAAACCCTGTTTCCTATGGCCAAACATAAATAAAGCAGCTTGCTCCAGTGACACTGTGCACTGGGTATTGTGGGCTCTGCTGCTGCTGTTCCCATGTATTAGGGTATCCAGAGAAACAGAACCAATAGGATATATTTATATATACATGTATTTATTAACTAATTCATTCATTCATCTTAGGAATTTGCTCATATGATTATGGAGGCACAAGAGTGCCACAATCTGCCATCCGCAAACTGGAGAACCAGGAAAGTATAATTCAGCCCAAGTTCAAAGTCCCGAGAACCAGGAGCAGTGATGTGTAACAAGAGAAGGTAGATGTGCTAGCTCCACTCCAATACAGAGTGAATTTGCCCTTTCTCCACCTTTTACTTCTATCCAAGTCCTCAATGGATTGGATGATGCCTGTCCACCTTGGTGAGGGTGGATTTTTTTTAACTGAGTCTTCTCATTTAAATGCTAATCTCTTCCAGAAACACCCTCACAAACACACTCAGAAATCATGTCCTACTAGCCATTGGGCATACCTTAGCACAGCCAAGTTGACACATAAAATTAACCATCACACCCCCCAATGCAGAACACAGGTGCAGCCACTACCTCTAAAGCATGAATTTTAGATAGTTACTGCTTCTGTACATTACTCTTTCCCAAAATGCAGTTTTATTTGGCTATCCCTGGTGTCAGAACCTTGGTGACATGTAGGTCTCAGGTAAAGGAGACAGAGATTTCTTCTGTGGTGAGCCTAGACTCATAATGTGGGAAATTACCCAAAATAGGGATAATGGTCAAACAAGCCGGGTAGATGAAAACATGACACGTGTCTACTACAGTTCACCATTTAGTCCACTCTTTCTTCCATACTCAAACTTCCAGATTATAACTACACCATCATCAGTAAAAACAAAATGATCATGTCAACAGAGCCCAATTCGGCATTGTACAAACAAAAGCAAACTCATCCTCTCCTTAAAAGTAAAGAAAGTTTTATCATTACTGAGTCTGGCTTTAAGTCCAGAATCTATAGGTGATATACATCTTTCCTCTGATTCTTTCATGATTGTATCTGTGTTTTTTGAACCCAATAAACTAAACATAAATTTAACCAATATACTGCATCTATTTTTTAAAAAACAAGAGGAGAGGAAAACTGGAAAGTTATTAAAAATATATACATATTTAAATAATACAGTAAGAAAGAAAATAGGGGTTGGCACCATAATCCTCCTTTCTGCATCTGTTCACAAGGTCATGTCGATATTTATGACTTCCATCCATCTCCACTATCCATTCCATGTTCTCTTTGTCCTTAGTCAGCACCTCAGGTGGTAGGGGTTCTTTTCCTGGTAGGTTGACTCATACCATCTTTTCTTAAGAATTGAGCCCTGGGTCATCCTGCCTATATGAGACTTAAATGGTCTTTCAATAATGTTTGCTGCAATATATGGGGTAGTAGTGGGCAATACAGGGGATCCAACATCATATTAATAGCAGGAAAACTAACCACATCAAACCTGCCCCATTGTGTATCAAGTACACTATTTTTCCTTAGCAATTAAGAGCTCACCCCAGACAATCCCCTTTTATGTTTGCTTGTTTATCTTATGGCATTAAGAGTCCAAATTGTCCCAATGGGTGTCTCAGCTCCAATTCAGCA
>CAUYRT010068894.1:0-14779 GCA_963574885.1 Lepilemur ruficaudatus | reverse complement strand
CCTCCCGAGTAGCTGGGACTATAGGCATGCGCCACCATGCCTGGCTAATTTTTTCTATATATTTTTAGTTGGCCAATTAATTTCTTTCTATTTTTAGTAGAGACGGGGTCTCGCTCTTGCTCAGGCTGGTTTTGAACTCCTAACCTTGAGCGATCTGCCCGCCTTGGCCTCCCAGAGTGCTAGGATTATAGGTATGAGCCACCGCGCCTGGCCTCTGACACATTTTTTAAAAGCTACTTCTTCCATGATTTTGGATGCTGTTGGATCAAGTCCTAAATGTTTTCATTAGGTGGAGTGGAAGCCATATAAGATGGGGCCAGCCATTCCGACTACGCCATGTCACAACAGGAAAATACTTGAGTCTCATGGAAGATAAAAACCTTCTACTCATGGACAAAGAGAAAGCTGATGTAAAATCAACAGCATTTACCTTCCGGTCTTCCAAGGTAAGACAGAAAATACTATTTTGAATTTCCTGTAAGTATATCCCCATCACCTTTCCTTTGATGGGGATAACTCCTTTGATGTTAGAAATGCAAAAAGAAATGATGTGAGCATGTTTTGCATATATTTCTAAATTCCCAGTTTCTTTTCCATCCCTTCTGCTCCAAAAATAAAATAAAATTTCCTAAACCACTAAAACCTGCCCAGGTATTTCACTTGGCTCATAGTTCTTTGGTTATTTACATAAAACATATCCATCCAGCTCCTTCTTGTTTTCTTAGGTATTGACAGTATACAGTTTGCACAAACCTTATGATGTTGTATATGAGGATAATATGAGGAATGAGGATAAAACACACCAGAATATTTTTGTCAAAGATACATTTACACATCCACTCTTAAATACAGACCTTTCTTCTGAGCCCCACTGAATAACTTTTATGATAATTGTATATTTTTATTCATGATTTAATGAAGATTTGTGCAACTTGGGCATGATGATAGGACTTACACTGAAGTACTGATTAACTTTTGTCTTAGAAAGGCAAACTTTGTGTTCCTGTTATAGATAAAGGTTTGACTTTGTATTTCTGAGGTTAGTATATACTCTTCTGGGTATAGGCATCTTCAGAATGTTATACAGGGCTCATCTTTTTTATTTTTAACTTACTATTTATTTTCAGTGCTAGAAAATTCTAAGGATTCATTGCCCTTCCCCATCCATATTTCATATTCTGAGTGAATTCAAGTTGGATTTTTGATAGTAGTATTATTAGGTGAGAAAAGGTATAGATGCCATGTATAACATATTCTTAAGAAGGTCATGCCTGTAGTCCCAGCTACTTGGGAGGCTGAGGCAGGAGGATGGCTTGAGCCCAGGAATTTGAGGTTGCAGTGAGTTATGATGACGGCACTGTGCTCTACTACAAAAGAGTGAGACTCTGTTTCCAAAAAAACCAAGAATAGACGATTTCACCACTAATATTTCAGGGGACTTTGAGGGCTGAATTTTTCAAGGAACGTATTTACAACAAGGCAAAGTTTGTTATATACTAGTATTTTTAAAATGTTTGCTAATCTTTTTTCCCCCCTTTCCCTTTAGGAAAAATTGGATGTAGGGGTGAGAAAAGAAGTCGATGGAATGGGAACATCTGAAATAAAATACGGTGACTCAGTATGCTACATACAACATGTAGACACAGGCCTGTGGCTTACTTACCAGTCTGTGGATGTGAAATCTGTGAGAATGGGATCTATACAACGTAAGGTAAGGTTGTATAATAGAAAAGCACAATTTGTAGTAGTCACTTTTTATGAATAAAATACCTAAGCACAGGTCAAAAAGAGGTAGCTAACTCAGCCACATGCTAAAGTTCATAATTTTACATGCTAAAGGTCAAATCCCACTATAATAGACTCTTTGGTTTCATAAGGTGAATATTGCTGAACATTACATCACTGATATATAGGATTATGGGATTCATGTGTTTCAATATTAAATGAAGAAACACACAATACTGTCTTCTGGAGTCTAGCTTAGTCTACCTAGTTTCATTTTGTCCTCCATGCCCCCGCTGGGTCCTTTACTGACATCCCCTTGCTTACAAGACAAGGGTCACCCTTTTTGTTGGTGATGTTATATCCTTCCTGGCCTGCCCCATTCTCCTATTCTTTTCTTGATTTCTAGGCATTGTCTTCAATTTCCCCAGCATGTCACTTACAGCACACCCCTTGCAGACCCTCAAAAAAAAAAAAAAAAAAAGAGCATGTTTTTTATACACCTGTGCCTTTGCATAGGCTGTTTCTTCTATTTGGAATACCTTTGGAAGCATTTTTTTTATCTGTCTGACTTCTATCTGTCATCCAAGAATTAAATTTAAAAATCATCTGAGAAATTATTCCTATCTCATCTTGTCAGCTACTCCTTCCTTTGTATTCTCATAATATTTCTATATAATTTATTAAATTTTATATACACCCCTTGTGCTGTTTTGTTTACTAGGCTGCATGTCTCTCTCTCTCTCTCTCTCTCCCCCCCTAATTTGTGAGTTCCCTGAGGGAGTACATGGTTCTAGAATGTTTTTATTTTTACACATGACATGCAGCACAGTGTACAGAACCAAACAATAAGGTGCATATTATTTTGAAAAATGTGAAACCATGAAAGGAAGGCTTTGGCGAGGCATTTTTATTTTCCAATAAAATAATTATCACAATCTGTACATACATTCCAGTACAGATTATTCACTGTCACTGTGATCTATTTAGAGTGACAAGTGCTGATCTTAGTGAAGTTAGAGGCTGGTGCTGGGTTCATGGGATTTGGCTCAAATGCATCCCGGTACTACCTTCCACAGAGATTTGGGTGGGGATCCACAGACACTTCTGCAAGACCCGTGCCAGCTTTATAATGAGATGATCACTTGTCTTTTAGGTCTCTGATATAGACTCATAAATTTAAATGTATTTGTAGATATTCAGTATTTGTGAAGCAGTCCTTATTTCTTGCAACTCAATTTGGCATTTAAAAACTTCTTATTATGGAAAATTCAAATGCATACAAAATAAAATAACAAGTAAACAAGTAGTTTAATGAACCTCTGTGTCTCCACCATTCACCTTAAACATTTTCATTGCTTTCCCACTCTTCTTTCAATTACATGTCCAACACCTGCTGTGTTCTACTAGAGTATTTTTTTCCTTTTTGAAGTAAAATTTATATATATTGACATCTATATACTTAGCTGTAGAATTTTGATAAATGGGTACAGTGGTGTGACTCACACACTTACCTCCCTATGGAACATTTCCATTTCCCCAGAAGCAGCCCAGGTTTCTTGCAAGGTTATCCCTGCTCCTCTTCCCCAGGGGCAGCTGCTCTTGTGATCATTTTCCACCATAGATTAGTTCTGCCTGGTGTAGAACTTCATATAAATGAAATCACACAGAATATACTCTTTTGTCTATGACTTTTTTTGTTCAGCAAAATGTAACATTTATCCATATTGTTCCATGTTTGGGTCCAAATTGCTGAAACTACTTTTTGAGGTCCTTAGAAGCCCACGAACCAGAGGTTAAACTAAGTTCAGTTCTCAGTCTAAGGGGGAGGGGCAGAAAGGAAAGAATGAGACAGAGATGTATATTTATGACTTACTGTCTCCATTACAAGACTCTGAGACTGGAGCCAGGTCTTTTATTTCTGTATTCTTAGTATTTAGCAGAGTGCCAGAACCATAGTAGGTGCTCACTGAATGTTTCTTAAATGAAAGCGTGTATTTTCAAAGGTGTAGAGTGCTAGTCGAGTTGGTGAGATTGCCCATGTAGCTTGTTAACTTGGTCTTTAGGTGCATTAGCATTGCAGAATTACAAGCCATAGTGAGCTGGGTTAGTATTTGTAAGGTGAATAGCTAATGTAGTCAAAATTGTGGCAAAAGAGGTTGATTTGGCTTTAAAGCAATTTTTTATTTTGATGATGTTTGGACATGGTTCTTCTACCAGATTTAGCATACTATTTTCTTTTTTTCTTAATATTTTATTTAGAAAAATTTCAAATATGAAGAAAGTTAAGAAAGTTAAAAGACTAATGAACATCCATATGCCCTCAAATTAGATTCATCAATTATTATAGTTTGCAAGATTGACTTTCCTTCCATCCTTTCTTCCTTTTTTTTACTCTGTGTACACACATATCCACATCCACATATCCACATCCATTACACACCATTATGATAATTCTTTTACATCATCTAATATCCTGTTCATATTCATAGTTCTTTTATTGTCCCAATAATATCTTTTACAATTCATTAAAATCAAGATGCAAAGTTCATGTAATTATTTATTTTTATGCATTTTCAGTCTCTCTCTGGTACCCACCTACCAGGAAGTATTCAGTTTCTTAATCTAGAACACATCCTTAACCATGTTCTTGACCTGTGCCATTGAGGTTTATAAAAATCCAGGCTAGTCATAGGATGCCTCACATTATGGATGTGTCTGACTTTTTTCCCCGTTTACCTCTGCTCTTTGTAATTCCCATGAACCTGAAGTTAAGTCTAGGGCTGGGCTGTCTAAATCAGTAGCTACTAGCCACATGTGGCTAGCACTAGAAGAACAACATCTTTAGCTTTAATTCTAATTAATTTAAATTTAAAAACTTATACTTGATTAAGTTATTGGAAAAATTTTTTTTAATGTATGTTCAAAACAATTTGGGTATGTGAATATACTTTTTCAAGTATAAATATCATGAATTCTAAAGCTGAGTATTTTTAATAAAAATTTAGTGTTTGAATTGAGATATTCTATAAGTCTAGAATACACCCTGTATTTTGAACACAAAGTATGAAAAAATAAGAATGTGAAAAGTCAGCTAGGCACAGTGGCTCACGCCTGTAATCCTAGCATTCTGGGAAGCTGAAGCAGGAAGATTCCTTGAGCTCAGGAGTATTCAAGACTAGCCTGAGCAAGAGCAAGACCCTGTCTCTACTAAAAACAGAAAAATTAGCCAGGCATTATGTCATGGCGGGCGCCTGTAGTCCCAGCTACTCTAGGGGCTGAGGCAGGAGGATTGCTTGAACCCAGGAGTCTGAGGTTGCTGTGAGCTATGCTGTGAGCAACAGCACTCTAGCCTGGGCAACAGAGCAAGCCTCTGTCTTAAAGGGAAAAAAAAAAGTGAAATGTCCCATTAACAGTTTTTTATATCGATTACATGATGAAATGAAAATATTTTGGACATATTAGGTTAAATCAAATGTATTATTAATGTTAATTTTAAAACTTTTACAATATGGGTTCCAGAGAATTCAAAGCTTAGTATTTTAGAAACACCTCCCCCCGTTCTGATCAGAACCGCTCTCAAGGATAAACGCTGCCATTTCTTGTGACAGTGGAGATGAGTTTTGTTGTTGGGCTTTTAATTTTTAATTGAGTGAGAGTGATTTTATTGGATTTTTCCACATTCTATGTTTTTAAATGACAGTATCTACCAGAAGGGTGAAAGTTTGAAATAGATTGCACAAATCACAAAGAACAGAAAAAATAAAATTCTTAACTCAGATATTACTTTCTAAGAGCTCTTGTCTAGCATATTTTTCTCATAGCTTTTATCAAAAGCTTGAAGATGATATATGGTTATGGTAGAAATATTGGTAGTAATGGTAACATGTAGATTGTATTTTTGTAAAGATGGAAATAAATTTCAATGAGAGAATCACTCGCAAGTCTTTGGATATTATTTCCCCATTCTATATGTTTAAGTGATAAAATGCAAAAAAAAAAAAAAACAAGCAAAAGACCGAAAAGGCTGTGAGCAATTGTCTTCAACCTTGTTTTGCTCATGTTCCTCCCAAATGAATATATAAAACCACATTATATATCGCATGCTTTTTCATTACAAGTTTAAATAGTTGGGAATAAAGTGATTTTTGGTGTACTGCAAATACTAAAACACATTTTATATATCTTTTTAACTATGTTGTATGAAATTAAGTACCAAGAGTATCCACTGTTTCCTTGCTTCATTCTGCTAAATTCAATTAAGCACCGCGCCCTGACAGTTTTTTCTTCTAAGTGCACTTCATCTCAGGCCCCTCTGCTCCATCCTTAGAAATCCAGTTCAGCCTTTATCATCTTTGTGTGCACTGTTTCCAGAGCCTCCTCTGCAGTCTCTCTTCTGGTAGCATCACCTCTTTCTGCTCTATTCTGACCTTGTGACTGCCCTCCTTAAAACCCTTCATGGCTGAGCCTTACCTTCTGTAATAATGCCAGTCTCCTTACCATGACACACCAGGTCACTCCTCTCACCTCTGGCCACTCCATCTTCAGTCCACTCCTGTAATGGTGGGGTTCTTAATCATTGTTCTGTTATCTGTTGTGGCTACTTTTTCGCTCCTGAGCTCAGTAACAAAGGAGTGAATAATTACTCAAAACACATAGTATTTAGAGAGAAGGGGAGAGACCAAAATCTAAAGGACAAAATGGCCTCCTCAGCTAAGTTCCTACCCATATTTATTTCCAAGGACATCTGCAAAGAGTCAGGGCAGTTTGTTAATTTCTTTAACAACTTCACGCTGTTTTCGGCTGACCTTTGCACTCAGCAAACAAGTGGCTTCAGGCAGTTGTTTTCACCTGACCCTTCATTCACCTTGCTCAAGTTCTTTCCATCCATCCATCCATCCATCCATCCATCCATCCATCCATCCATCCTTTCTTCTAGGTCCAGCCCCTACATGATCTCATTCCTTAACCATGGATGAAATGGGACTTCCATTATCTGTCATAGACTAACCGGAAGCTTGCCTTTCTAGAACAGTTTGACAAATGTGAGTGAAAAGCTAAACAGTCATGATTAAGTTAGTGAAGTAACATGTGAAATTAACTTTATAGGCCATAAAAGAGATAATCAAATTAAATTCTCTACTATAAACTTCTTAGTACTTCTAGAACTACGTACTATGTTAGATTCTTATGGGGAGACTTTGTGGTTATTTCATATGAATAAAACATGGTTATTTAAAAGGTTCTGAATCACTATTTATAGTTTTCATTATCACATTGAGTGTGAATATTCACATTTTCCTGCAGAAATGTAAATTTACTGATTATGGAGTGGTACCCAGACCCCACTGTGGTGTTAGAAAATACCCAGTTATATGCCATAGCACCTTTTAAAAAATATCTGAAGAACTCTGAATTATAAAATGCATCTGGAACCAAGGATTTATAATCAGCACTCTTAGATCTTTTTAAAACTATGAGAAATATTGCTTTGGTTTCTGTTTTCACGCCATTTTAGTTTGCTAGTTTCTTTCTCAGGAACAGCACACGTTCCTCCTCTCTTAATGTTCTTATCTCTCTCACCTTTTCCCTACACTCTGCTTCTCAAGCGTGTCTTTCGAAGCATTAATATTGTTTTCTTTGGTGCTCTTGTGTTCCTAAACCCCTTCTGTGCCTTTGAACTTTTAGTTTTCTTGCTTTTCTTTTCTTTTGTTATCTCACTAGCTCACCTTTTTATCTCACCTTGCTGTCATTTTATCTATTCTGGTTGTTTATTCACTTGAGCATATTTTCTGAAGTGAATTTTCACTTCAGGATAGAAGTACTTCTTCTACCCTGAGGACAATTGAAATTGTTTTTGTATTTAAGTCATCTCCTGCTATCCCTATTTTACTTAGCTTTAAAAAAAAAATAGTAATGATCATTGAATTTTATTAAGGGAGATACAAATCATGTTTTAGTGTCCTTTAACCTGTTGATAAATAAGTTATGAGACATCCAATTATTGAAGAATCCTTAAATTCATAGAATAAACCCTACTTGAGCATAGGGTATTATTCTTTTGACATTCTACTAGATACAATTTATATTTTTTTAGAATTATTACATGTATATTCATAGGGGAAATTCTCTTTATTTATGGATATTAAAATTTGAATTTTGTATAATTTTTATGTTTATTAATTTTGACATGTCATGAAATATCATTCTTTTTAGTCTTTTTTAAGCCTGTTAAAAATGTAAAAGCCATTCGTAGGGCATGGGCTGTACAGAAACAAATGATGAGCTATAGTTTGCCAACCCTTGATCTTATTAGTCTGTCATTAAACGTATCTGTTCTTTGAAGGTTTATCAAAGCTTACCTGTGAAACCATCTAGTCTCATGTCTTTTAAATATTGGATTTTAAATTATCTTTCCAACCTTTTCTAAAGAAACTGATCTAAACAAATTTTCTACTTAGTTGGGGTGATTCTTTTTGATTATTCTTAATATACTAAGAATCTGTTCTATCTGGGTATTCTCTGATATACCCAGTTTTGTTTGTTGTTTTTGTTTGTTCTTTGTTTTTGCCATGGAGTTGCACACAGTATTATATTATTATGATTTCCAAGTATCTGTGTTTTTGCTTCATCTCTATCTTTAGCCTAGTTTATGAGAGGTTTGTTTATGTTATTTATTATCTCAAAGAATCAAATTTTGGGTTTATTCATCCTTTCTAGTATTTTATTTGACTTCTAGTTTATTAATTTACCTTTTTATCTTCATTAGTTCCACTTTTCAAGTGTATTTGCTGTTCTTTTTTAGAGTCTTAAAATGAGTATAAGTTCATTTCAGTCATTTTTTTTCTTTATTAATGAAGGCATTTAAGCATAGAATATTGCTTTTGAATAGATATATCTATGTCTCATTGATTTTGGTGTAGGAGTTCCTCTTTACATTGCTTTCTAGATCATTTACAGTTATAGTTCCAATTACTGAATTTAGTTCAGTATACCTGAGTAGGTGTATTAAATCACCTTGCTATAAATGTTGAATGAAGAAAGCCAGACACAAATGGGTACATATGGTTCTATTGATATATATTACTAGTTCACAACTGATCTATGCTGTTAAAAGTCTGGAAGGTGGTGAACATTGTGCAAGATAGGAATAGGAAGGGAGCATTAAGGGGGGATTTTAAGGTTCTTGTAATGCTCTCTTTCTTGAGCTGGGTGTTGGTTACACAGGTGTGTTCACTTTGTGAAAATCACTGAGCTTTTCATTTAAGATTTTTACTCTTCTCTCTCCTAATGTTATACTTTCATAGAAAATTCAAAAACAAAAAGCCTAACAAAGAAATGAAAATGACGCCTTAGAAGCATCTTTCAGTACTGATTAGTTAACCAGTCTATGTTCAGAACTCCTGTGTTACTGGTGTGCCAATGTCATGCTTCCTTTGCTGTTTTGTACCAAGTTTGCTTAGGTTATGGATCAATAATTGAACCTAGATATGTGAATAAGCTCTGCTGTTTGTTTTGCTCGAATCAATTCATTTATTGAATCATTTTTTAAAATAATAACTAAATATATATATGGAATGGCTAGTTTGTATAGGAACGTGTGTGTGTTATCTGAACACAACAGCTTCACAGTCCCCTCTACCTGTCCTCTGGTTCTATTTATTGTTCTCGCTCTCTTTGCTTTCTTACAGGCCATTATGCACCATGAAGGCCACATGGATGATGGCTTAAATTTGTCTAGATCTCAGCATGAAGAATCACGCACAGCACGAGTCATCCGGAGCACAGTCTTCCTTTTCAATAGATTTATAAGGTACTTTTGCTGTTGCAGTTGATTGACATTTCATTTTCATTTCTTTATTGAATTTACAAATGAACAATTCTAAGATATGCCATGGTGGTAAGTCTCATACAGTTTGGTAGGTCAGCAGAACACATTAGGAAGTGCTAGTTAGATGATTTTATGTCTTTCTTTTAAATTAAATTTTATAAAAGAAATGTGGTTTTTGAAATTCGATGTGTGACTGTGACAGATAGATATAGGTTAGGATTATTTTACCAACTATTCTTCCTTGTGATGGACCTATTTAATTTCATTTTACAATGAGAGTAATGAAGCCCACATACTTGGTGATTTTTGATCTGTATTTTAAAAAAAGTGATTCTTATAATAATTAAGGTTTTCCACTTAATAGTTAAAATAATTGCATATCTACAAACTAAATCAAACTTGTGGAACAAGTGTTTTCGAGTAACATACCAGTATATACTCTGACCTGTGATGAATTTTATCTGTCTCTTTAAACTTTTCTAATTTGATGGGGGAAAATTTTTTATTGATCATATTTCTTGATTTATTTTTTTTAGGAGTATTTTACCCTACTATTTGATGATATTCCTATTAGGCTATTATAATCTTTTGTTATGTTAGAGATATTAATTTCCATTTGTCCTATATAAATTACAAGTATTTCCCCCAGTTTATTGGTTTAGAAAAGAATATTAAAGTCATTTTATAGTAGTTGAATAAATAAATCATTTTTGGCTTTATGACATACAAAAAACTCAATCAAATATTTAGTATTTGTCCCATTTCTCTGCCTCATCTAAATCCTAAGCCTCATCCGATGGGGTAAGGCTTAAAGATGGGATAAGTGTCAGATTTTTATATTTTATTTATTTCTTGTATTACTTTTTGGTACTATTTGTATTTATTATTATGTCATTTATATAATATTTCTTATAACAAAATTTATTACATTTTAATATAGCATAAAATTAGCCATGTCAAGAAATTTTACTTAAAAATTATAATTTATTTTTGAAACAATTAAACTTAGCCTTTTTTCATCTTGTTCTTTCTGCTAATTCTTCTTTACTATAATGAATCAATTCCATGAAAGGATTGAAGAAATTAATCATAAATATTCAAAATAGTCAATTCTATATTTAATCATATTGATGAGTACTGACTTCTTCAAATATGAGAGACAGTTTTAAATTCAATTTGACTTATGTAGAGTTTTGAATATCACTACAGAGATTCTGTTTGGTAAGCAGGAGCTACTTTATTACTAGAGAAAACATTGATGATTTGTTTTATAAAAGTATTTTGTCAGAAAGTTACTATATCAGTGTTTAGACTTAATGTAGTGATAGTACACCATAAGTGAGATTTTGTGTGCTGGCTGAGATACTAAAATTCATTTTGAATGTGATTCACTTTAGCATACTTGCTTTTTGTTCAAGACTAGACTCATTTTTTTAAAATAGTATCTGTGATTTGGAAGAATAATTTTAAAAATTGATAATTACTTATCTGATGAGATAGAGAAACAGGTATGAGAAATTTAGATTGTATGGTTAAAATATTGAATTATATACTTGCTTCTTAATTAAATCTTGAAAGTTAATTTTTGGCTGGGTTATTTGAATGAAATTCATTCATTATACCTATTGTGATAAAATAGGATGGTTGTATTAATGCATATTTAACCATAAAAAGATTTTCTGATTCCCATTCTGACTTTTTTATTTCTTTCCTTCTTTTTACCTTGGATTTTATTTATTTTTTTCTGAGCTTTATAAGATGAATGCTGACATCATTAATTTGAGAATTATCTTTTTTGATATAAGCATTTAATGCTAAAAGTTTGTTTTTAGTAGCAACTCACACTTTTTGATATGTTGTTTTTCAATTTCCCTTTGATGACTTCTTTGACCAATGTATTATTTAGTTGCTAAATATTTGGGGATTTGCCTGTGATTTTTCTTTTACTAATTTCTTATTTAATGCCAGATGGTCAGAGAATATACTTTGTAAGATTGAATGCTTTAAATACATTGAGACTTGTTTTATGGCTCAGAAAAAGTTCTATATTGCTAAGTGTTCCATGTGCACTTGAAAAGAAAGTGCCTTCTCCTCTTCTTGGATGGAGTGTTCAAAAATGTCAGTTTGATCTAGTTGGTTGATAGTATTGTTTAGGTCTTTAATTTCCCTATTGTTTTTCAGTCTGTTCTATTACTGAGAGAAAGGTATTAAAGTATCTGCCTATAATTGTGGGCCTTTATATTTCTCTTTATAGTCTCTTACTTTTTCTTTATGTATTTTGAAGCTCTGTTTTTAGATGCCTAACCTGCCACTTTTTTTTTAAGTTTTTAAGCCTTTTATTAATTTCTTCTGATCAGCTTCCATTTTTGTAACTAGTACACTAATTCACAGGCAAAATAAAAACGAACCAGTAATGTTAATTATAATACGAAATATTATCTTGAGCTTAAGACATCAGAATTATTTTGAAATCAGGAAGCAAGAGGTACTGACATCAAAGTAAATTTCAGGGTTCACATTTTAAAGCTGTGTTTTAAAACCTCTAGCACTCTTGTATATATTTTAATTCTCTAAAGTTATGACATTTTCAATAATCAAATATGTCTTTCATTGAGATTAATATATACATTTTCAGATTGGGTTAACTTTATTCATATGAGTTTTAAATTTATTTATTTATTTTTTGCCTTTCTTTTTATTGTTTTGCTGTTTTCTTTTTCAATTTTATTTCAGAATATTATGGAGATATAAACGTTTTAGTTATATAAATTGCTTTGGTACCGTTTGAGTCAAAGTTATAAGTATGCCCATACCCCAGATAGTGTGCATTGTACCTGTTAGGTGTGAATTTACCTATCCTTTCCTCCCCCCTCCCTCCTGCTTGATTTCCAATGAATGTTATTTCCATATGTATGCATTAAGTGTTTATTTATTAATTTCAATTTAATGGTAAGTACATGGGGATTTGTTTTTCCATTCTTGTGATACTTCACTCTAAGTGAAGAATGGTTTCTAGTTTCATCCACGTTAATACATCATTTTTTGTTATGGCTGAATGGTAGTCCATAGTATACATGTACCACATTCTATTAATCCACTCATGTATTGAAGGACACCTGGATTGTTTTCACATCTTTGCAATTGTGAATTGTGCTGCTATAAACATTTGAGTGCAGATGTCTTTTTTATAGAATGTCTTTTTTTTCCTTTAGGTAAATACCTAGTAGTGGGATTTCTGGATCAAATGGTAGTTCTACCTTTAATTCTTTGAGGTATCGCCATACTACTTTCCATAGAGGTTGTACTAGTTTGCAGTCCCAATAGTGTATGAGTGTTTCTGTCTCTCCGCTTCCATACCAGCATTTGTTAACTGTCACTTTTTCTTCATGTATTTTGAAGGTCTGTTATTAGATGCATAAATGTTTAAGATTATGTCCTTTTGATGAATTGACTCCTTTATCATTATGAAATTACTTTCCTTATCTCTGCTAATATACTTTGCTATGACATCTGCTTTGCATGATGTTAATATAAGCACTCTAGCTTTCTTTTTTTCTTTGGTTATTAGCCCTGTATGTCCTTTAACCTATTTGTATTGTTATATTTAAAGTGCATTTCTTATAGGCAATATGCAGTTGTGTATTGCTTTTTTATGCAATTTGATAATTGCTGTTTTCAAATTGTGTTGTTTAGTCCATTTACATTAATATGATTATTGACATAGATTTAAATCTATCACCTTGCTATTTGTTTTATATTTGTTCCATCTAGTCTTTATTATTTTCTTTCTCCTTCTGCCTTCTTTTGGTTCTTCTTTTAGTGGTTGCTTAAGGTTTATAGCATATACATTTTAAAATTATCATAGTCTACCTTCAAGTGATAGTTATCACTTTACAAATAATGTAAGAAGATTACAGTAATATACTTCTTTCCCAGTCTTTGTGCAATTTTTGTCACGCATGTTACTTTTATAGATGTTATTAACCCTATGCTACATTTTTATAATTTTTTAAAGCAGTCAATTAGTTTCAAAAAGAGTTAAATAGCAAAAACATCTTATATACATGCACATATAGTTACCATTTTCAGTGCTCTTTATTCCTTGGTCGGTATTCATATTTCCTTTGGTATTGTTTCCTTTTGCCTGAAGGACATCTTTTGACATTTCTTATACTGCAAGTCAGTGAAAGATGGACTTTTTTGGTTCCTATATGACTGAAAATATATTCATTTTGTTTTCATTTTAAGTGATATTTTTGCTGACTATGACATTCTAGATTGATGGTTTTAATTTTTTTGGTTAGTTGATTTTTCTCTTTATTGATGATTGTATTTTATAGTCTTTATATGCCCGATCATTTTTTTTTTTTTAGTTGCCAGACATTGTGAATTTGTTGGATGCTGGATATTGTTAATATTTCTGTAAATATTCTTGAGCTTTTTTTCTGGGATAAAGTTAAATTACTTGGAAATAGTTTGATTCTTTTGGATCTTGCTTTTAGGGTTTTCTGGGTGGGCAGAGCAGTGGTTAGTGTAGGTCTAATTACTCCCCACAATTGAGGCAATACCCTCTGTATACTGTACCCTGTGCCCAATGATTATGAAGTTTTTCCATCTGGCTTGTGGGACAGGCGCTGTTCCGGGTCCTGTGTGTGGGTGTTTATTGTTCCCTCTAATCCTGTCAGGTGGTTCTGTTCCCTTCCTTGAGCAGTTTTCTAACCCGATATGCTGACCAGTACTCTGCTGAATACACCTCTGTAGATCTTAGGGTTCTCTTTTGTGTAGCTCTGTCCTCTCCAGTATTGTGAATTCTAGCAACCTTGGTCTGCCCAGACTCTCAGCAGTGTCTCTCCAAGGCACGGAGTCCACTGTGCCCCGCCTGGGCTTCCTACCTACTTTGTGGCCTGGATATTCTCTAGGCAGTAAACTGGGGCAAGCTGTAGGACTCACCTAATTTGTTTCTTATCTCTCAGGAATTCCTATCCTTTATTCCCTGATATCCAGTGTCTTTTTTTTTTTTATTTTAAGTTCAATTTTTTTTAAATTTTAAGTTCTATTATGTAATTTTTTTTCTTTATTGAAGTATAATTTACATATCATGTCTTTACTCCATTTTAAGTGTACAATTAAATGGTTATTAGTAAATTTACCAAGTTGTACAGCTATTCACATAAATCTGTTTTAGAGGATTTCCTACCCCCTATTGTGACCCCTGATACCCATCCC
>CAUYRT010068893.1:0-10161 GCA_963574885.1 Lepilemur ruficaudatus | reverse complement strand
AAGCCCAGTAACAAATCAAGGCCATCAAAGGCAAACAATTTACACCCTTGAGAAAAGGGGTATGCTAATCTTTAGGGCTGGATTGGAATAAGCAATCATTGTTTCGGTATTCTAGTTTTGTTCATTTGACATTTTGTGTCTGTCTTCTGAGCTCTTAGGGTCAGCTAAGTTTGGGGTAGGCTTGGGTATATAATGTGTTAAGTATACTTGAAGACAGAACAGAAGGTGAGAAGCTGAGTATAAAGATATAGCTTGATCCGAAAAATCCCATAGGAATTCAGAAGGAATCCCGGAGATAACACAGTAATGCACACAAGGATGTATCCACAACTGAAACATAAGCTAAAAGGTACTAAATCTGATCTGCTATAAAGTCACTTCAAGTAAGTATACCTTGAACAGTGTATTGCCTTTATGCATCAATTTCCTCTTCTGGAAATAACCTCCCCTATGCCCATATAATGATAATTGTGATTATAAAAACTTTGGAAAATGGAATATTAATGCAAATAATATTGTTGATTATTAAATGCCATAGATCTGCTCTCCCATTAGGCTGTTCCCAATTACAAATATTAATATTCTTCTCAAATATATGCCCTTAAAATATTTTTTAAGTCCTTTAGTTATCACTCTTACATTATTTCCATAATCTATAAAAGCAATCATAAAAAAGGGTCAGAATTCTGTTCTCAGTGACCTGTGAACTTACTGCTTATTCCAACCTTTGTGCCTTCCTTATTCATATATTATATTAACTCAGCATCAACACTGTCTTAGACCCCAATAGTCCCAAAAAGACACTTCCTTCAAGAGATAGATCAAGTATAATCTTTTCAAGACAGACTTCCCTATATTCCCACCACTCCATACTCTCTCTGACCACACACTTACCTGTGCTCACCACCTGGCTACACCAGTGTTTTCCAAGCTGTGGGTCATGTTCTGTTGGTGGATTTAAAATCAATTCAGAGGGTTTCCATCAGCATTTTTGGAAAACAAGAACAGAATAGAATATCTGCATGCATTGAATATAAAAATTAAGTATTGTTTTGTAAAATAAGTATTTTATAAAATTTAGGTTATACATACATACACAAAGATAATGTATGTGAATATTATGTACTCAGTCATGATGTAAAATTCATTTCTCATTGTGGGTAAAAGCCAAAAAAAAAAAAAAATCTGAAAGACACTGCTATACCATGCCATTAAGTATTTGGTTTTACAGGCTGTCTTTCCACTGTCTTCTTACCTCAGAGAGAGCACCGTGTATCTCCGTAAATATATTTGAAGTTGTCCAAAGACTGGGAGATCATATCTTTTGACTTTTATATTTCTTCTTAATCAATACACCATCAAGAATGCTTTGCTTGCAAGTTCCATACGTGTGCACAAACAAACACATCAAACTCAAAGACCTTAAATTCTAGAAGGGGGATGTGCAGCACAATAAACACATGAAACAAATACACATTAATTAACTACTAACCTGAAAACAAAATTACCACACATATATATTTATGTGGGGGTGATTGTATTGTTTTGTTTCCTTTTGTTCTAGAGGAGGGATGATCCCCCCAGATCTCCAGAATATAGGGGGGCAAAGGGAAGCTAAAATTGTCAAAGAAGGCTTCATAGGAAGCCTTTTAAAAAGGCATGAAAGCAAGAATCAGTATGGAGCATACAGAGGAGAGAGAGGAAGCCACAGAGACTCTGGGGTTTTTTGGACAGTGTTGGAAAACAGTCGCATCAAGATGGGTCCCGTGCTGCTGTGGACACACAGCTGGTTATGGTCCAGACCTTGATAACCGACAAGGAAGCCAGAACTCACTGCACCCTACCTCTCTCCCTCTTCTGGTTTCTTTTTCCCAGTAGTATTTCATTCCTATATTCTGTTTTTAAAATTTTTATTACTACCTCATTTATGTTGTTTTAATGTTTGTTTACTGTTGACTGTCTGTCTTTCCCCACTAGAATGTAAGTTTCAAGAAGGTAAGGATTTTTCTGTTGAATCTTCAGTGCCTAAAACAGTGCCTGGCACATAGTAAGTGTTTAATATTTATCTGTGGAATAAAAAAGCCTCTAGAGGAGCATCTAAAAGAAATAATTTAAGCCAGACCTCAAGAAAAAAAAAAAAGGTGCTTTCTAAAACCATATCCATATGTCCTTGGTAGACATAACACCCTTCCCCCATAGCCAGGGTAATATTTAAATCAAAAAAGGATGGCTCTGTATGAGGTTAGCTTTGTATCACAAGGAGCCATATGACAGCAATATCTTCTTCAGCAATTGCATTGGCCATGGAATGATCGATTTTTACACCTGATATTTCTGATATCTCCTCTGGAAGTGGCACTGAAAACTCAAAGACTCAGATTCTTTCGGAAATCTAGAATTTGGGAAATTCTAAGTTGAGGGTAAGCAGCTTTCCTAAATTGTATCTAGATTTTATCATCACCTAGGTTTTATCTTCAAGATCCCCTGTGTTTCTTCCCAATTAAAACAGCATTATTTTGTATGCCTTTCTAAAGTATGATTTAACCACAGTGCTTTCAGTCCTTCCTTAGGTTGTCTGCAAGATTTGACTTACATAAGACAGCATTTGCCCTCTCTAAATGCCTCTTTTAATACAGCTCTAGTTATCTATTGCTGCCTAGCAAATGATCCCACAATTTAGCAGCTTAAAACAACAAGGATTTGTTAGCTCACAGTTTCTGTTACCCAGTAATGTAGGCGTGACTTAGCTGGGTCCTCTAGTACAGGATCTCTCACTAGGCTGCAGTCATGTTCGCTGGGGGAGGATCCACTTTCATATTCACTCCCAAGGCTGTGGACAGGATTGAGTTCCTCCTGGGCCGCTGGTCCCAGGCCTCCCTCAGTTCCTGGCCACGTAAGCCCCAGCATAGGGTGGTTCACAACAGGGCAACTGGCTTCATCAAAGTGAGCAAGCCAGAGAGCACGAGAGAGTTAAGACAGAAACCAGTCTTTTTTGTAACCTAATCTCAGAAGTAACATCCATTATTTTTGTCGTACTCTGTTCCTCAGAAGCAAGTCACTAGGTTTAGCCCAAACACAAGGGAGGAGATTATGCAAGGGCATGAATACCAGGAGATGGGAATCCTCAAAATCCACCTTGGAAGCTACCTACCAGAAAAATGTTAATATACTTCTTACAACTAAATTCTAATTTTCAAGGGCTTCAAGTTTAGTTTGTAAGACAAGAAGGGTGGGAAAAGGCATGAAGTTATTATGATCCTTCCTTTCTACATGACTGTTTGAACTAATCAATCTTTGATGATCTTGGATGATTAAATTTCATGAATTTACAATAACCTTTGGAAAATAGCTTCACTTAAAGTGTTTCAGGCCGCTGTATATAAAGCACTATTGACTTTTAGAATGAGCACAATCAGTGTAGTACATTGCTGGATCTGAGGGTCTGCTTCAAGGATACCTGCTTTTTCCTAAGTGCTGAGGCTACTGCTTTGCCTGTTTCTGGAGTTAATTTTGATCGATCTTGACTAGAATTCTCTCTCAAGATTTCTCTTCCACTTTTATTTCCACTTGGAACAATTTCTACCAAGAGTATTCTGAGGAACACTAGTTATGTAAGATGTGCCTCTATTTCTGTGGTTAAATAAGTCTGGGAAACACTGTATATTTTATGAGTCACAATATGCATTTGCATAGTAAAGACTCTAAGATGTCCAGCAGTAAAGAAACCTGTTTACGCTTGACTTGGAATTTCCCAAATTTATACAACTTATAAACCCCTTTACATGTAATGCCCATTAACATTCTGAGGAACTAGAGTCCTGCTAAATACTTTTTTGGCAAATAGTGCCTTGGAACAAAAAATATCTATTTCTAGCACTAGCATTCAAGTGAGTTGATTCAACTCAAATGAAAAAATAGACATTGGATCCCTCTTGTAAACAACCAGTTCTTTAGAAATCTTATTTGGAAATATCTTTAAAACTCTGTAAACTCCAAATATTGTATGATATAAATGCATTAAGTACTAATAGTGATGTGAACAGTTGAACATTCACAGTGGTGCTTCTGTTTTCAGAAACTTCAATGATGCTATAATTGTTATGTTGAACGAACATTGACTATCACATGAACGATCACTTTCACCTTTAGTCCAGTAATAAGGACTACTACGTACTAGAGTTAATTTCTACTGATCTTGAATAGAATTATGCCTTAAGATTTCCTCTCCTATGGAATTTTTTTCTTTTTTTTTTTGAGACAGAATCTTGCTCTGTCAACCAAGCTAGAGGGCTGTGGCGCCAGCTTAGCTCACAGCAACTTCAACTTCCTGGGCTCAAGCAATCTTCCTGCCTCAGCCTCCCAAATAGCTGGGACTACAGGCATATACCACCACCCCTGGCTAATTTTTTCTATTTTTAGTAGAGACGGACTCTTGCTCTTGCTCAGGCTGGTCTCAAACTACTGGGCTCAAGTGATCCTCCCGGCTTGGCCTCCCAGAGTGCTAGGATACAGGCATGAGCCATCGTGCCCAACCCTGTGGAATATTTTTTGTAAGATGTTGAATGCAAACATGGTACTTCATGGATTAAAAGAGGAACACAAATTTGCTACTCCTCTCTTGAAAAGGTGAAGTCTATTTCCTCTCCCCTTAAATCTGACCCGGCCTTGTGACTTGTTTTGACTAATTAGAAATGCAACAAAAGTGCAGTTGCTCCAATCTGGGACCCTAACTCTTGTTTTCGCTCTTTTAAAAGCCAGCCACCATGCTGAAAAGAAACTTGAACCAGACGACAGAATAATGAGAGAGCCCCATGGAGAAGGTAGCAAAGACTCTCTCTTTGACCAAACTTGAGTCAGGCTCCTCTGAGGCCTCTTTTTGACAAGGCCTAAACCTTGGATTCTGTCCTTGGCCTGCTTACTCTATTTTTAGCAAGAATATTTCAGTTTCATAAAAATCTCTGACTTTTGTGATCTGATCACCCTGGCCTGCCTTCAGGAAGAATCCGGTCAAATCAGCCAGAATCCCCCTCACCTTGGTGTTTCCTCTTAGTAATTTTTCATGTGGTGACCCCCACCCTGCTCCTTGATTATAAACTCCTACTTTTTCTTGTTGTATTTGGAATTGAATGCTCTCTCTCTCCCCTACTACAAAACCCCATTGTATTAGTATCCCTGAAGAAAGTCTGCTATACCATCTTTAACAAGTGTCATGAATAAAATTTTTCTTTAATAAAGTATCCTAGACACCTGGAAGATGAGAAATGCTCTTTGATGTTCCAGCCTTAGCCAAACTCAGTGGTTCTCAACCCAGGTAATTTTGCCTGTAGGGGATGTTTAGCAATGTCTGGAGACATTTTTTGGATGTCACTACTAGCATCCAGTAGGCAGAGGCCACGGATGCTGCTAAACATCCTACAACACACGGGACAGCCTCCACAATAAAGAATTATCCAGCCCCAAATCTAGTGCCAAGGTTGAGAAATCCTATCCCAGCTGAATACAGCCATATGAGTCACCACAGCTTCACCACATGGAACAGATTGCCCGGATGAGCCCAATCAACCCACAGAATTGTGAGAAATAATAAATAGTTGCTGTTTTAAGCAACTACTGGGGTAGTTTTAGTACTGTGCTGTTGCTAAACCCACTGAGGAGAGAGGGGGAAGGAAGCCCTGATTTGTAGCATTCCTAGTTGCCCGTGATATAAATATTCCTACCATGGCCAATTTTAGGCTCTCAACATGAACCACTGAATTCAAGGTTGGAAAGAGGTACCCACAACCCACAACTGGCTCTTGTGAGCCAGGGGGAGTTGGTTATGTTGTAATAGTCAAGGGAGACAATATCCCATGTAAAGTATCTTTTTATTCCTGAAATTCCAGATCTGGCCATTTCCTATGTTCTGTTGGCCACCCAGTCATCATTCTCTACTTGGAGGTTGTGGTAACATTTCCATTGAAAGCCTTTTCTTTAAATGCTGAGGCATTGATTCTGCAATCTTCTTCACTTGGGCCATCTTTTGCACCATTAAAATTGTCAAATTGGGTTTAGTCAAGAGGCTCCCACAGAGGATCAGAGCATGGACTCCACTCTGAACTAATTCTATAACACTCTCAAATTTGTATTGCCATGAGTCACCACATATGGTGAATGGTCTGGTTTGGGATAAAACACTGCCCTCGCTAACCTGTGGGATTTCTCTGTAAATGAAACAACTGAACAATGACTAAAGGAGTTGGTCAAAAGTGAAAACAAGGGTGCTATGAGAGCTGCCCATGTCAGGCTTGGGCCCATCTAGAGCGTGCTTTTGTTCAGAAAAAAAAACCTTTTCTTTCAAGATAGGGGAAATTCCTTCTAGTGCATAAGAGCAAAACATTCTTTGTTATTTCCTAAAGCAGCCACTTCTCAGGTTTCAGGGTAGATGCTGGCTTTAGTTCTATTAAGAGTTATTACTTCAAGACACAGGTGGGCAGTCAAAAAAATAAAGAGTTATTACAGTTTTGTGGTTAGGAGCCAATGTATGCAACTAGATTTCCTGTGTTTAGTCTTGGCTTACTAGCTGTGTGATCTTGGGCAAGGTATTTCTAAAATGGGGGTATGAATGGTATCTATTTCAGAGTTCAGATAGACAATGTTTGTGTAGTGCCCCCAGCTCATAGTAAGCTCAGTAAATAATAGCTATTAATATTATTATTACCAGGAGCATTTAAAGTTTATATTCATTGCCTATTGCTATTTATCTTCCTTCCGTTTAACCGTAAGTGTTATTTAACTTTCTCCATTTTAACGGTAAACAAGATTTTTTTTTTTCTTAAAAGCAGTGCTAGTTCTAAGTCAAGGATAAACTGTTTTCAGCATACAACTTAAGTCTCATCCAAGAACAAACCACACCCCACTTCCTGTGACATGCAAATACAGATACCTTAAAGGGACAGTCAAAACCAGCGACCCACGCAGAATGCTAAGGTTGCAACAGAGCGCACTCTGGTGTACAAAGCTGGGAGCCAGGATGGGAGGAGACTATGAGGAACAATGCTTTGCCCAGGTTTGAAGTTGATTTGTCCAGCTGTAAGAAGTTATTGTAAGTTACTAGATAAGAAATGATATGATGAAAATAATATTTGGAAGAATAATCTGACAGTAACATTCTGGATCAATTTGATAGAAAAAGTGGTCACAGGGAAGTCAGCTGGAAATCTATATATCACTGTTGGGATCGGATCATGAGAATTTGGGATTAAGGGATTAAAAAGGGAACCAAGAGGAAAGGATGAATTAGGGAGACATTTTGAGGGAAGAAATCACAGGACTTAAAGACGAAGACCTTGATCCTAAAGAAAAGCCATCCAACCAACATATTATTCCGTTTTGACTTACATCATAAATTTCAATACTCTTAAATAAATTGCTAGAATTTTTTATTCTAAAGCCCATAAGGGTAAAAGGAACCCAATATTTGCCATGTTGGTTTGTTTGCTTTTTAGGAACAAAATTAATCTATTATAAATCAAGATTTGAAAGTTCTAGGTGAAATAGGGCATTTTGTTATCAAAAGACATTGGCCAGTGAGCTAGATGTCTTTTGTATGACTCTGGATTAAATCAACAATCTTAAATTTAATGGTTTCCTGAGACATTTTTAGGTTTCAGTCTGATAAAAAAGAAGTTCCAGACATTTCCTGACAAGCATTCTAGATGACTGTTTCCCAACAGAGGAAACAGAAGTAAGCTTAATTCAACATGTATTTATCTCATACCAATTATGTGCAAAGCTCTGTGATAGATGGACGACAAGCATCTTTCATTTTCCTTGGTTCATAAGCCACAAAACTGTCATGAGCACAGCATCAGCAGGTTAAAAAAGAAGAAACTTTAAATCGAGTTCATCTATTTATCCTTGACTCGTAAGGGATATCTTCTACCTTCTTGTTTATAGATGGCAATTAAACTCACAGTCTATTCCTTTTGTCTTACCATGAAGAGAAAACTGGCATTGCTGAAATTACCAGATGATTCCTTTCCATTTTATAATGGCAACTTCATTTAGCTTACTTCCAAAAATATTTAGTGATCATACAATAAAGTCTGTGCCAGATCCAAGTACAAAGTGATAAAGAAACAGCCCCAGACCAGTCTGAAGGAGCTCATAGCCTCATGAGAAAAAGATGCAGATACATCTTTCTTCTCATGCCTTTCTTCAAAGGGACTTTCAAAGGAGAATGAAGAGAAGTACAACACAAGAAAATAAAGTCCATTAGAAACAAGTGAGAAAGATAAGGGAAAGGGAAAGGAATGATGGGCTCATGCGACAGAGGCAGACCAATACACAAAATAAACATGATGAAAACCTACATGTATTTGCTAAGGATCCACCAGGAATTTGGCTCTAAGATTTTTGGCAATCGCTGTAAAGGGAAGAAGCATGATCAGTTTCACAAACCACAGATTCCACAAGATAAAAGCAGACCAATTGCTCAAGAAAAACATACCTATTCCTGACATAAAGCCAAACAAACAACAACAACAAAAAAACCCTCAAGGCTCCTCCAAAGGCAATAATACGTGATTTACAAAAGAACATTTTCAGTAGTATCCTTATAGCAAATGTAGTGGGGCTATTTCTTACAGCATATCTCAGTATGGGCTGATGGTTTATCAACAAAGCCTGGTTCAGAAAAGCATGTTTATAGGGGTTTACTTAAGCAGATAATTTCATTATAATGTGGTAAGTGCAGTGTTAGAAATAGGCTTAAAGTGCTGTGTGATAACAGAGGGAACAGATTGCAGTTTTATTATTCAAGGTTGGAGCAGAAATCTTATTGAGGAGAGATTCTGGGAATTTCTATTCAATTTCCAAAGAAAATATGCAGATTTTATTGCAAACACCTGACTTTCTTAGAATGCAAATACTTATTATGGATGGAATATTGTTTTTAAAAGGCTTTTTTTCACAGCAACCTTCACATGGAGAAATCAAAATAAGCCTTTAATTGAAAGATTCTAATTTTCTTTGTACTTTATATATCTTGGCTCACCCTTATTATTAAATATAATGAATAATAATTAAGAAAATATAGTCTAGCTACCTGAGGGATGAGTGCCCACAGAACCAATGAGGATTTACAGTTATATCTAGTTTAAAGTAGGTTTCCACAGAAATCTAAGACCGTAGAACCATAGGTGTTCTTTGGGGAATAGTTCTGGTTCCATCTTGGACTGCATTTTTAAAAAGTAATATGCTCAAGAGTTATATTTCTTCTGAATAATAGAAAGAGAAAGAGTAAAACAGAAAAAGAAGTTCTAAACATAAAATCCACACATCTGGTGTCAAAGAAAAAGTCTTAGATTTCTAATCTACCCAATAAAAAAGGGTAATAAGATTTGCCTTGAAGCAAAAGAAAAATAGAAGGAATATAATAGGCTTCTATGGTTGGTTTTATGAAGGTAGTATTTTTCTTCGGGATTCAGCCAGGTATGAAAAGGAAGTAGCGCTTTCCAACTTCTTAACACCGTGACTAGCTTCCTCATCAACAGAAACAGAGGAGCCTCTATTCCCGGGCGCAGGTGTGTGGCAGAAGGGAACTCCATAGCTATGTGACTGGCACTAACATCAGATAAAGAAGGATAATGTCAAGTTTCCACAGATAAAAGTGTCCAAAATGGAAATGACTGGCACAGATGAGAAATCTGAGATTTTTTTTTTTTTTTTTTTTGTGACAGAGTCTCACTGTGTTGCCCAGGCTAGAGTGCCGTGGCATCAGCCTAGCTCACAGCAACCTCAAACTCCTGGGCTCAAGAAATCCTTCTGCCTCAGCCTCCCAGGTAGCTGGGACTACAGGCATGCGCCACCATGCCCGGCTAATTTTTTTCTATATATTTTTAGTTGGCCAATTAATTTCTTTGTATTTTTTAGGTAGAGACGGGGTCTCACTCTTGCTCAGGCTAGTTTCAAACTCCTGAACTTGAGCGATCCTTCCGCCTCAGCCTCCCAGAGTGCTAGGATTACAGGCGTGAGCCACCGCCCCTGGCCAGAAATCTGAGATCTTATTGCTGACCACCAGGCAGAGAGCTTCAGAAGCAGTGGCATCGACTTCTTTACCTCTGAGTACTAGTGATTATTTCCTGAGATGACAAAACCACATTTAAAATCTTTACCCAGCAG
>CAUYRT010068891.1:0-16862 GCA_963574885.1 Lepilemur ruficaudatus | reverse complement strand
GAACTGAGGCAAGTGCATTTTAATTCCACTGTGGGCTCTGAAACAGACCCCGGTAAAGAATCACTGTTTTTCAGAAGCATTATATTATAGCATAGCTATCAAGAAGCATGAAGCTAGCTCTTAACTCTTTACACTTTATTTGACAGAGTCTCGCTCTGTTGCCCAGGCTAGAGTAAGTGCCATAGCATCAGCCTAGCTCACAGCAACCTCAAACTCCTGGGCTCAAGCAATCCTCCTGCCTCAGCCTCCCGAGTAGCTGGGACTACAGGCATGCGCCACCATGCCCGGCTAATTTTTTCTATATGTTTTTGGTTGTCCAGCTAATTTCTTTCTATTTTTTTAGTAGAGATGGGGGTCTCGCTCTTGCTCAGGCTGGTCTCGAACTCCTGAGCTCAAACCATCCTCCCGCCTCAGCCTCCCAGAGTGCTAGGATTACAGGCGTCAGCCACTGCACCCGGCCTAAATTCATTCTTTTCTAAAAAACTGTTTTTTAAAATTGCAGTGAAATATACATAACAAAATTTACCATTTTAACCATTTTTAAGCAAACGATTCAGTGGCATTAGGTACATTCACATTGTTGCGCAACCATCACCATACTCCTTCTCCAGAACTTTTTTCGTCTTGCAAAACCAAAACTCCATACACATTAAACAATAACTACCCCCCCCCACCTCCCCAGCTCCCTGGCAAGTACCGTTTGCTAGGTGCATTTAAATACAGTAGTTCATTCAGTCCTCTGTCACAGGGTGGGCTCTCTAGAAGCAGATGCTCAGACCAACATTAGGGTGCAAGCTACTATAGATCCATGCCCAGTAACGGAAGAAGGAATGAGGATTGGGGTGAAGCAGAAGTTGATCTGCCAGGCAAACCCAATAACGTCTCGGTCATCTCTACTGGGAGCTCTGGGGCATAATGGCCTGTCAGATATCCCACCTCTGGCCAGAATGCCTGGGTTCCCTGGAAGGTGGGGACTTGGGCAAGGCAGCTGGAGGCTGTCCACTTACTGTACCTCCCGAGCCATCAAGTGGGGCTACAAAGGGTGATCTGGGTAGTGCATCTCTGTGACTACCATATCCTCATAGTGGGTAGGTGCATTTAATCATGTAGTAGAAGAAACCGATGCTCAGAGAGAATAAATGACTTACACTGTTGTGTGTGAGTGTAACATAACCCATCAGTTGGAAGGTGAGCATCAGAACCTAAATGTGCTGGGGCAAAGACTTCAGTTCCTGATTAATGAACACGTTTTTAGCAAGCTCGTGCTGGGGGTGACAGATGAGAGCAGGAAAGGGACCTGAAATGTGTCACAACGTTCAATATTCAGGGCACCTGCACTATTTTGGGGGACACACACCCCTAATGAGTGCTACAGTGGAAATCTGATCCAGTGCAATGGAAGAACAGAGGGAAGACCAGCGAGTTATCTCTGGGGGTGTGGCCTTGAAGCTGTGTCTTGAAGAACAGCTAGGAGTTTGCTGGCTATGATGGAGAGGGAGGGGTTACAGTTTGTGCAAAGGCTTTGCAAAGATCAGCATGGATAGTGGCCAGGGCCCCTTGAGAGAACAGTGCCGTCACTGACATGGGAACACTGGTGAGGCGCCCAGTGGCCGGAGCTCCCTCGTGCCAGCCTGAGAGAAGCATCCAGAAGCTCACTGGAGAGCCGCCGCACGGATTCCAGGCCCTGGAAATGAGCTGGGGAAAACGACGTGCTGCTCTCCTCATTTGGGAGTCTGGGTTAAGAACACGGGTCTCCCAGAAAATCTCAGCCAGGAGTTCCTGTCGGTTTTTATATTCCTCTTGTCACGGACCTCAAAAGGGCCCCCTTTAACATTAAGCCAGATGCCTGGCCTGTGTCGTCTTCTGAAGCAAGTCTCCACTAGGAAGCTATCTGAAATGATTGTTCATTTTTCTCTTGATTCTGTTAGTCTGTCTGATTATAAAGGAAATTTGATTCATTGTTTACAAATAAAACTCAGCCAAACCGGCTATTTGGCATTATGTAGACCAAAAAATATGGTTTCTTTTTACCAAATTTCTCCCCTTTAACCAGGTATTTTAACATCGTGACACAGTCAGTGTTTGGTTTTCCCCTTGTTTTTCATAAGATGGAGTTTTCACTATGTCAAATCTTCTAGTTATATAATGAAAGAAATCTCTAAAGTTCCTTTCATGCCTAAGATTCCAATCTCTGGGGAACATGTCTAGTTTTCTGTGTGTTTATACATTGCACACAACCATGAGAGAAATTGATTTTGACCAACAGGGAAGTCTTGCATACTTACGGGATTCCTCCTCCAGCGTAGGTAGGTACAGGTGATTTGCAAAGCGGTCTTCTGCTTATCCTGGTGACCTGGGGTTCAGTGGTTATACTCCGAAATCTGGCTCTGTTCTACCCTTCCTGAATGGGTTGGTTCTCGAATAAGAGCTCACATGGAAGAAAAGCACCTCGAGTTGGCCAAATTCTGCCCTAAGCCTGAGGACAGCTTTCCAATTCGCTGTGTATGGCCAAGGGGGGAATGGGGCCAGGATGGAATGTGTTCCTTCCCAAGTCTAGAGGCTGTACACAAACACACAGAAGGGTGGGCCTCCCTCCTCAGACCTCAGGCAGGACTCCGAAGGGCTTCAAGACTGCAGCCTGGCAGAGCTCCTACCCATCAAGGGGGGAGAGGAGGGAGATGAAAGAGGTGGAAAAAAGTGGCTGGTTTCAAAGCATATGGCCTGTAGTTTTTGAAACATTTTTAATTCTTAATTCGCACCTCTCTGGCTATTATCACTACTGTAGCCAGTGACACTTCTTTTTGTTTTAACACTTGACATTATTTTACACCTTTGCTTCTCCTCTGACTTCCACAAGAGCATTTTAATTGTAAAAGAAAAGTTCATCTGGAACAAGTTCTATGACTTTCAGACTAGCTGTCTGGCTGGCACCCAGCTGAGTTCAACAGGTGTTTGTTGCATGACTAAATGAATGAATGAAGTGATCTCCTCGAAAAAGTATTCAGAGAAATCTTTACTCAGCAAAGTTGTTTTTCTTTCTTTCTTTCTTAAACTGGGGATTACCATTACAGTATCCTCTAAGGATGTCAAAGGGAAGCTGGCATAGTTGATTTAATAGTTTTCAAAAAACTCTTCACCAAAAAGCTATCTGAAAGGGAACGTTCATTTATCTCTTGATTGGAATACCATGATTAAACAATGCGGGCAATTCCACTCAAGGAGGTGACTGCGGTCAAGGAGCTCATGACCCCCGAGATGTGCCCGGCGCTTGCAAGGGCCTCTGGGCCTCGTTGTTGCACAAGACCCAGGAGCCCGCTTCGGGGCTGGAGGGACACAGGGGCCTGCAGGGCGTGCGTGAGGGCCCCGTGCAGGTGTCCGGCCTGTGCATGCGTGGGGTGCGTCGAGGTGCTCGGGGCCTGGGAGACCCGAGAGAGACGTTAGTTATTGTTACACTGTAACGAGTCTGATTAACATGCTCCTGACACTTTCTCTTACTTTCTCGGGCTCCTAGCAACAGCGCACAAAGGCGCGGGATTGTCCCCGGCTCCGCGGGAACACGGGGCAGCCTTTGATCTACCACCATTACAGCCCGGCTGCGCGACAGGCTCGTAGGCTCCGGGCGGCCCGCGGCGGGCGGGCGGGCGGGTCCCGCAGTCCCCGCAGTCCCGGCCCCGCCACGGGCCGCTGCGCCCGGAGCGCCGGCTCCACTCGCGCAACTCGCTGGGGCTGCGCCGGGCCAGGGAGGGACTGCGGCCTCCCGACAGAGCACGGGCAGTGCCGCCCGGGCCCCCAGGTCTCTGTGCCCGCCGATTGCAGGCTTTGGGAAAGGGGACGCGGACACCGCGGGTCCCCGTCGCCCGGGCGCACCTCTAAGGACCCCGCGTGCCGGCCCCAGGCTCGCCGTGCCCTTCCCGTCGGAAGAAGCCAAAATAAAAGCCAGCCAGTCACTGACGATGTAGAAAGTAAAAATAATTTTAAAAGGGAAGGTGGGAGTGACATATCCCGAACAAGTCTGTCGAAATAAATAAATGTACCCTGCAGGCTTCGGGCGCTCAGCTGAAACTGGGCTGCATCGGCAGCAAACTGCCACCGCCAAAAGGCGCTAACGATGGTTTCGGTTCCTTCCTGCAGATCCCTCGCTTTATGTTGTTGGCAATTCGTACTGATTCGGAAGTCGATATGCTGCCAAATTATAACTGGAATTTAAACAAACTAACAACAACAACAGTCACCCGTCCAGAACAGCAAAGAGCTGCCTGGTCCCACCGTGCGAGCTTGCAGGTACCAAGGTATTTGAAAGTAATTTATTTTCCATTTTGTTCGCTCTCTTAGCTACTCCTTCCTGCCCCAGTTTAAAATAAAGCGCGGCAAGAAAGACTAAGGCTTTTAACATTTAAATATCGGGGTCAGGTAATTACTTTCCCGCCACTTTCCCCCAAAGATGTAATGTGAAAACCTCGCAGGGGGCGGGGGCAGGGAGGCTCTGCCCTGGGAGGTCCCTGTCCCCGAGCCTCGGCACAAGCTCTGCGCTTACAGACCAGTCGGGTGACCCTCGCCAGCATTTATATGCACGAGGTCCTTCTGGTAATGTTAGAACCTGTTTCGTACCATCAATTGCTTTCCTACTACTAAAGGAAAAAACAAGAACGGAAGATTCAGCTTTCCAAGGTAAACCGAAACCATAAAAGCAGAATGTCCTTCAAATTAAAAAAAAACCTGAATTCTTTTTTCCCTTCATGGCATCGTTAGAAAATTACAGTGTCCCCCAGGAAGAAAGTCAGTTTCCCGAACTCCCGCAAAACTATTGGGTGCAAAAGTGTTAACGATGATAATGGCACCTCTATTTTAGAGGGGGGGGGGTGGAAAAACCGACATGGTTTGTTCTATTTACCGGGCAAAATATACTAGGCAAAGAGTTACTTTCAAATTCAAATCGGAGGCGGTGCAGTCTTCATCCGGCAGGACACTGTTTTCCCAGCCTCTCCGTGGAGGCCAGGCGGGTTCAACACTTGGGCATGGGAAAGGAAAGCCTCAGATGCCCGGGAACTTCCCAACTTGCGCTCAGGGACAGTGCGGGACTCCGACTGGAGTTCCGCTCAGCATTTCAATAAAACATGACTATGATATAATCCTCTATACATTAAAATGAGGTTGTCACAGATTGTCATTAAGATCTCAGTAAAACAATGAAGACATTATTGGGCACCCCCCCCCCCAGGCAAGGTATTAGGGGAATAAAGCAATCTACACCACACGGGTCCTATTGAGATTAATGAAAAAATTATGCAAAAAAAAATCTCAATTTCATTTTCCCGTGATGGGGCTTAGCATACATACAGTCAGTCTCGCCTAGCACCTGATGATTTATTAAACTAATCTACGGTGATCACCACTGATGTTCTCGACTCAATCTTGTCCCGGCTCATTTTCTAAGTAATTGTTTCTCATTAGTTCTGATAATGTTTTAATAGTGTTACCCATAATTTAGCCCTCAAGAATTAATAACAGGGGGGTGATACGGCCAAGTGGCTTGTGATGAGCTACACGAAATATAAACAGGTATGGTTTCTGATTAATCAAATTAGCTGCAAGGTCCTCTTCCTGTAGTCCATTCCTGGCACAGGGCAGACCTCCTTGCCCCCCGGCGGGCATCCCGGCACGCTCCCCCACCTGTCCGCCACTACCTTTGCCCACCCGTGGCACACCAAAGGGATGTGGGCAGGAAAAGAGCGGGAATACATTTTGTTTCCCAGCATCTCTGTCCTGGAGTTTTCCTTCCAGAAATGAGGCACAGGGGGCCCCTAACCATGACTGAGCTCTCTTCTGGGGCCCTCGATAGGGTCTCTGTTCAGACAGTGGGAGCTCGGTCCAGATTTTTGGCTCTAGTGGGTTCCAGTCTCATGATCCTACCATAATTGGGACCACTGGGTTATGGGTAAGATGGTAAATCTGACATTTGGGGAGACTTAATAAGGTGGTTTTGTTGGAACAAAATGCAGTTTGGGGTGCGGCCCAGGGCGTGGTGAACATGGCTGGGGACCTAGGAACCCCTGGGCCCGTTGGCGATGGGTGTCATGAGACCTAGGTGGTGTGGCTCTCAGCACCGCCCAGAGACCTGGCTGAGGGGTGCCTTCAGCAGGCATGTGGGCTCCCTCAGAGTGGGGGCTTGGCTCCTAGGGAGCCCAGGCTTGTGGGGGCCCATGGGTGTGGGCCGTGGGCTGGCTGTGCAGCTGGGGTGGAGACTAGAATGTGTGCCCTTTCATCCTTTCAAATCAAGGGCTCCTCTGGATCTGGACAGAGGATGGGAAGGCCAGTTAAGTTCAAGTGAGGGCTGCCTGTAGGCAAGCGCGAAGGCGGCTTTTATGTTCCTCTGTAGCGTGTGCCAGGCCGTGCCAGTGCTGCTTCTGACACCCTGGGGGTGTAGGGCAGGGGAAAAGAGAAGAGGCCTTCCTTTTGTCTTCTATCTCTGCCTTCTAAGCAGAGGGCTGACTGAGCGTGCAGCCTGACTCCAGGGTTCCAGCCTAGGCAGGGCACAGCTGCCACAGTGGGCCTTGGGGGTGCTTCTCTGTAACTGCCGCCCACTGCCCCTGTCCGGAGTCCTGAAGCACAGTTTGGCTGGAGGCCAGTCGTCCCTGAGGTTGGTGAGATGCCATCTTCCTCCTCCCGGCCCTCAGAGTGAGGATGGGGCGAGCGCCTACCTTCCCTTCCAGCAACTCTGGGGCAGCACAGGGCCACCAAGGTGAAGGTGATGATGCTCTAATGAGGGGTTGAGGAGGCTGCACCAGGAGGGGAAGGTGGGACCCCAGCCTAACGTGTGCCATCTCACTTGAAGAGCTGTCTCCCGGGAGCCCACGTTTGGGAACATTAGCTGGTATCCCAAGAATGTGTCTTCCCAGAACCATCCAGTCTGGATCCGGTTCCCTCCACACGCCTGTGGGAACTGGATATTCCCGGTCCTGCCCTCCCTGCGTGCACCGGCATGGCGCGGCAGGGGTGCTCGATGGTGGTGGCACTCTGGACTTTGCTTTGAGGTGACGGTGCCTCTCCTTGAATCGAACCTTCAACTCTACTTACCTCTTGGGTTTCGTGTGGGAATTGGGAGAAGTGGGGAAAAGCAGACCTCTGGTTGGGGGCCCCACTAGGGACCATGTAGGAAATAATCAAAAAGGGCGTAGGAGGAGGTAAAAAAAAAATGAAAATAAAAAACAACTGTTTTCTATTTACAAATTTAAATAAACAGAACAGCCTTCCCCGCGGTGTTTGTCTAAGAGTAGCAGCATTGCTGCTGTGTAGGTCATGAAAAGGTTGGTGTAGAGTTTAAAACTTCCCATTCTGTTAATTTCTTAAAGAACAGTCGTCCAGAGTCTCGGCACAAAAGCTCATGATTTAATGAGGAACAGAAACAAAATCTCTGATTGTTGGTGTTTCAAACTTCATTGGCGTCCTCTGGCAAGCACAAGTTGATCCTCCGCAGCTTCAATACCCTTTAGCCTTCAATATAAGAGTACATGCTGAATAGGGAACAATGGCTGGTTGTTATGTTTATTTACCCTTACTACAAGCTGGGTTAACCTCTTCAAAACAGCTTTACTAAGCCCGTTAACCACACCACCCATCTGACCTGCAGCAGCATCTCTAATGTGATGCAAATCTCGCAGGGGCCACATGCGCCAGCTCGGTGGCATTGTGTCTTCTCAGACGCTACAAGTTTATGGCTGAGGGAGTCCTGTCCGGGCCATACATTTATGGGGGAAATGGCCTCAATGGCAAACAGTAAAACGGGAAAAGAAAGGGGCAGAATGGACGGTCTTGTGTTTCTGCACGTTTATTTTTTAACTGCCGGTAACTGTTGACCCAGAGCATTCAGCCAGGATGAGAGCTTTGGTATTCATCATCCAGCGGTTCAAGGATGTGGATGTTTCATCTTAGGGGTGGAGGTTAAGAGTGATCAGTTTTGAAAGTTTATTTTTAGAAGATATGGTTATAAGCCAATATAATACTTTGTAACTTTCCTATGTCATCTCTGTTGTTTTATCAGATTACTAGTGAAACAGACATGACCCCTTAATTTTGTTATTATTTTTTAAAGACGTTGCCTTTCTTAAAATTTGTGGTGTCACCTTACAAATAAGCAATGTGGGAAACATTAACTCACATAAGAAGGGGACAGGGACTATGTATATTCACGTCCGGATTTGTAATGCATTAATAAACAATAAAATCATAAGCTTAGACCCGAAAGGGAAAAAGTTCACTTTTAGAGGAATAACTGGCCAGTAAGACAACAACAAAAAAATCATGATTACCATGAACTGTAAGTGGAGTAAGGTCCCAATCCAGCATACTAACAAGTTGCCTTGAGTATTATGGTTTGTCTTTAAGAAACCCACTGTATATGTTCAGCCCACCTGATGAGAGCTTCATTTACCAGATCATTTTTCCTTGATGGATGTGGCAAGCGTAACAATGTTCTGGGCCTGCTTCAGTAATGGCATGTCGATCATACTCCCTTGGAAAGTAAAGGCTCCCTGGAAAACAGAGAATACAAACTTCCTGAAAGAAAGCGCGGCAATTATAGGCTTCCTTTCTGTGCACGCTTGTACAACACGAACATTTTAGATTCCACCTGAATTACACTGACTTTCCTACCCAACTTTTGAGAAAGCCAAAGTAAATTGCAGGGGAAAGATTTCTTTTTTCCTCTTAAAGCGGGGGAAAAACCCTTCAGCATTTTAATGGAGAAGAAAAACACATCAGACAGAAGATATGGGAAACTGTTCATTTAACTCTTGAAATCAAGCGGAAAACAACTATGGAAGGAAAATTTAAATACTTCCTTACATAGTTTTTGAAATATTGCATAGAACTGTGAATGCAGAACTATATATTCCGGCAACTGATTATTGTTTAAAAAAATAACTGTATGATGAGGCTAACAGTGAAATGCTTCCTCCTTGCTGTAACATAATTGAGGGGTAATGCTAGAAGGTGAAGAGAAAGGGCAAGGTCGGATGGCACTGAGTGCAGAGGTGAATCTGTTGGTGCTCACCGGCAGAAGAGGAGTAGAATTACCAGGGTTGTGAGCCTGTCACAAAGAAATCATAGGTCAGTTAAATGTTAACACTGGAAAGCATTTCTGAAATCTCCTGGTACGTCCCTGTTTTATAGATTCGTTTTGTAACCTTCTGTGAATGCTTATTGAATGTGTCATGTGACCTAGGCCCTGTTCTAGATGAGGAAACTGAGGCCTAGAATAGTTAAGCAATCTTCCAAGGTAACGTGACTAGGAAAAGTTAGAGCTGGGGCTAATACTTAGGTCTCAGAGCTTCGAGCCTTCCTCGGAGACAGACCCCCATGTTAAGATAATAAGGTAGTTTCTTCAGTGCATCAGAAAAAGAAAAATGAAATGGGCAGAAGGCAGCGTGCCCAGAACCGGAAGTTAATGTTTGGTTATTTAGGTTCTTTTGATGACTTCTTTTTGCTGCATACAATCATCTTAATTCTCCTTCCTTCCACCTGTTGGCAGGGATGCTGGTGTGAGTGGGGAGCAGGCAGTCTTTTGAGATCTGGAGGTGGGCTGGAGCAGCCCTAATCCCTGCTGATGACAGTCCCTTTGCAGATACCACAGCCCATATCTGGATTTCACAAGTACTGTCTCAACAGTCAGTGCTGTCCGTATTCAGGGCTTATGGAATAGGGCTGTGGGGTGGTCCCTTATTGTTACACATAGGATGGGGGGAAAAACATGTGGGCCGGGGATTCTTAGCAATAACTTTGGAATTTATCTTTCAATCAAGAGAGATCTAAAAGCCCCCTCGGATTGGAATTTTCACCAGTAGTGCCTAACCTCAGCCTTAGAATGATGAGTTTGATTCATGTGAACACCTGTGTGGCTAAAATCCTGTACTATAAGTCACTTCCCAACTGTGTCGTTTTTACTGTTTGTACTCCCATATTGGCCTTTGCCTAATTCCATTCAGCCTAGAGCTAATTTTGGTCATCTCTATGACCAGGGTGAATTTTATGAATTTGGTTAGAAGTTCGGAGGAGGGTTCCGTAGGTTGGCGTTACATGGCGTGGGTCACATGCTGTTTTACAAAGGCAATCGTCTAGTTTTCTTACTGGAGTAAATGATGAAGACCAAAGGCCTCTTGGTTATCCGCCCACCAAGTGGATTATGGCCTTGTAAAACAGCACATCTGTCCTGCTAAGGCTTAAATAAGAGGCTGGGGAGATGAAATTAGCATAGATGCACATGAAATCAAAATGATGCGCAGAGAATCCAAATGATGGCTTTGGGTCTATGCCATGTTCCCAAGTCTGCGTTGGGTTCCACATGCACATCAAAGATGAAAATTGCTTCATGTAGTTTTTCAAGACAAGGAGATTATTTCTTTCTTCTATGGTGGCAGCTTTTGCTTGATTTCCTTTATGAAGCTTAAGGTGGAAAACAAAATTTAACATTTCCGTTCTGTGTTTCCTTCATCTCTGCAAATTGAGGATTTTAGTGTTAAGAATTAGATTGTCTGATATGAACGTCCTCAGGCTTTCACATGTCAACCTGTGATACGGTTGGCTTCTTCACATATGGACCTAGGTATGAAATGTAAACAGTCTATTGGTCAGGATTTAGAAAAATGCAGTTTGTCAAAAAGCTACCTGGATCTTTGGGAAAGGTTTGAAATATTCCTTACTGAGTGATGATAGATAAGTTTCAGCTTCACAGCCCAGTGCTTTCCTGAAAAGCACACTGTTTTGGCATACCATTTCAAAAAGTACAAGGAACTTCCATCAGCTTGAAGATTCAGACTATAATTTTGTTTAAAATGCCTTTAAATAGTAACTTATTCATGGTTAAATTCTTTACCAACCATTACTACTACAATAATAATAGCTATCATTTTTTCAGCAGTTACTAGTCCAGGGCCTGTGCCTGGCACTTCACATGCTTGATTTCATGGAATGCTCACAACAGCACTTTGAAGTAGACACTATTACCCATCCATCCCCATTAGTATTTTTTTCTTCTTTTAGTTGTGGTAAAAATACACAACAAAAACTTTACCCTATTAGCCATTTTTAAGTGTACAGTTTAGTAGTGTTAAATATGTTCCCATTGTTTTGCAACAGATCTCCAGAACTTTTCCATCTTGCAAAACTAAAACTCTGTACCCACTGAACAAAACCTCCCCATTTCTGCCTCTACTCTACTTCTGTCTCTATGAGTTTGTGTCCATCCCCACTTTATAACTGAGGAAACTGAGGCATGGAGAGCTTAAGAAACTTGTGCAAGTCTGCCCTGTAGCTAGGAGGAATAGAATGTGGGTAAAGGCCAGGCACCGTGGCTCATGCCTGTAATCTTAGCACTTTGGGAGGCCAAAGCGTGAGGATTGCTTGAGGCCAGGAGTTCAAGACCAGCCAGGGCAAGAGCAAGACCCCATCTCTACAAAAAACAGAAAAATTAGCCAGGCGTTGTGGCACGTGCCTGTAGTCCCAGCTACTTGGGAGGCTATGGCAGGAGGATCACTTGAGCCCAGGAGTTTGAGGTTGCAGTAAGCTTTGATGATGAGGCCATTGTGCCCTAGCCCAGGTGACAGAGTGAGACTCTGTCTCAAAAAAAAAAAAGGAGATCCCTGGGCCTAATTCTACATGGTTTACACAGAAAGCCTGGAGGTTGACCAGGAATCCTCTGGGTGATTCTAATGCACATTCAAGTTTGAGAACCTCTGTGTTTTAGTTCCCCTGGGTAGAAATGGCTAGGCTGGCTTTGATATGCAGTTGTATAAAGTGAAGAGTCCTCTGCTAGTAAATGATGCCTCTCTTATAAGTCATCTCCCAGACGCCTAATAACCGAATGTGCTTAGTTTAGTCATCATTCATCTGTTCATCCATCGAGTGTGGACTGAGCAACTCCTTTGGGTCACAACCTCGGTGAGTCACCTGGGATAGCAAGAGGGTAAGACTTGACCTGGCCTAAGGAGCTTACAGTTTGCTGGAGGGGACAGGGAAGAAAAGAAGCAGGTGCCACAAAATGTAATAAGAATTAGAGAAAAGGCCAGGGTGGTGAGCACAGAGAAGATCTAAGGCCTCTTTCCCAATCAGGATCGTCTCTGTGCACTGCACACACAGGCTGGTAGTGGTACCTAGCACAACGTCAGAGTTGCCATGGAGCTCCGTACACAACGGGCTTTTTTCAACAATTTCCTATTGCGATATCTGTTGTACTAAGTCCCTGGTCAATCCCTTTGGCACCTCTTACTATGCACACGTCTGTGATTTCAGACTCCTGGCGGTGAGGGGCAGTATCACCGTAGCACACGTGCTATCTGCAGAGGAAGGACACTAGTGACTACTGGGCTAAGGTTTTTCTAACACCCCGGTCAGTGCCTGGTGATAAGATGTGCATTGAAATAGCATCGGCTTTGTCAGACCCTGAAGTTCTCCATGAGGAGAATCTGACTTACTATCTGATGGCAAAAGCAGTGATAATGATGATGGCAATCACATCTATAGGGAATACTCATACATTTTCCATTTCTGGCACTTAGTACTTAATTTTTTTCCACATAGACCTAAAAGAGTAATTTTCTAGAAATCACAAATGGATCCTATTCTTTCCCTACTCACTTTGTTTTCAGATAACTTCTCTGGACATTCAGGGAGTTCTCTCTGGCACGTTCTGATGATGGTATTGCTGTGACTCCCTAAGAGAGAGATTTCTCTGTCAGTATTAATGACAATATTTGGATACAGTTGTGACAGTCCTTATTTTTAGGGCAATACCCATTTCCTATGTGGTGCTAAGTCCTTTGCTCAGTGAATGATTTACCTCACCGCAGTTTTCAGTGAATTCCTAAACTCTTAGGGTTGGCCATTGTCAAATTCTCTTCAAGATCTTGGCGGTGCCCTATACTCACTAATCTCTCAGCCCGCCATGACCCCCTGTGACGTGGCTCTTCCCACTACCAAGGTCAGCTGTGCCTTGACACTCCACAGAGGAGGGGGAGGGTGGTGCTCCGGAGGCCCGCGCTTGGGCACTGTTTCGTTGTTCTTTCCTATTTTCAACCTGTCCCATGTGGAAGAGTGTCCTTGGACAGGCCCTGATGTGGCCTTGGTTCCCTCACAGTTTGGTTGGGACATTCGTTCTAAGGATGTAAGTTTGGTTACTCAGTGGGGAGGCCACCCGGCTGCAAGGCTGGCTGACACAGTGTCATGGGAAGAGTGCGGGGTGTCTGTCTGGAAGTGGTACTTTCCTGATTGGAGTCTTGCTATTGTCTTTCTACAACAGACCTGATGGGATCGTTCATTTGCTTTAAGTCAGCCTTGGCTTTCTCTGGACTGACATAATCAAGTGCAGTTTCCTTGGCGGAGACCCCAAGGCCCCACATGGCGAGATTAGCTCCTGTCCCACAACACACACACACCCCTGCACCTCTGCCCCACTCTTCTCTCCTCTGAAGGCCTTTTCCCTGTCTGCCTGGCAAACTCCTCCTGATGCTTCAAGATGCCAGGAGATGCCACCTCTGGGAAGCGTTTCTAGGCCTCCCTGGTAGAGTTGATCTCTCACCTTCCCTTCTGTATACGGCCTCCTGGTACGGCCCTTGTCCCACTATTGTAATTTCTTGTTTACATTGCTGTCTTTCTCACTATGCTCCGAGGCCCCTGAGGGCAGGCGCCAGGCCCTACATCCCTTTGAAGCCCTGGGACCCAGCACCCTGTACATGCTAGGTACCTAGGAGATGCTCTGTGACCGCTGATGATGATGAAAACCACTAAAGAAAACAAAGCAAAGAGTAGCAATACCAGCTTGCCTAGATGGGGAGACAGAGGTTCCACAGTTAGTGATTTGGGTCATTTTTCTCTTGCATTTTTTTTTTTTTGAGACAGAGTCTCACTCTGTCGCCCTGGCTAGAGTGCTATGGCGTCAGCCTAGCTCACAGCAACCTCAAACTCCTAGGCTCAAGCAATCCTTCTGCTTCAGCTTCCCGAGGAGCTGGGACTACAGGCATGCGCCACCATGCCCGGCTAATTTTTTCTATATATATATATTTTTTAGTTGGCCAATTAATTTCTTCCTATTTATAGTAGAGATGAGGTCTCACTCTTGCTCAGGCTGGTTTTGAACTCCTGACCATGAGCGATTCAGCCACTTCAGCCTCCCAAAGTGCTAGGATTATAGGCGTGAGCCACCGCGCCTGGCCTTTCTCTTCCATTTTGGACCTTAGGAAGGGACTGTGTTTGGGCACAGCTTTGCTACTGCACATGGCTGCTAGGTCCCTAAGTCACCTGTGTATGTGCAGTGAGTTCCATCCTGACTGGTCCCAGGGACCTGGGGCTTTGCCTCCCCACCCCACCAAGCTGTGCAGGACCTCCTGGTTCACACCTGTGACCATTGGCTCATTTCTCATCCAACGTGGACTTGGGTCCTGCTGTGTGCCCAGCATACATTAGGCCCTGGGACTTACCCCTGCAGGGAACAAGGCAGACATGGTCCCTGACCTGGTGGAGTTTATGGTCTAATGGCGTTGGGGGGAGAGACATTACACAACTATGGACATGATCACATACGTATGAGTGAGTGTACATGCCCTCAAAGCAATGGTAGTACAAGAGCATTCAACAGGGGACCTGACCTGGTCAGAGGTGGCTTCCTGAAGGACACGATGTTTAAACTGAGATGTGACAGGGCAGGAGCAGCTGACGGGGGAGAGGGCAAGAAGAGAGATAGCACACGATGGCTCTAAGTGGAGCTCAGCAATTTTGTGGGGCCTGAGCTGGGTGACCGAGGGGCGAGTGATGGAAGACAGGATCGGCCCTTTCCAGCTGCTGTCTTCCCCCACCTCCCCCTCATCTGCACATGTCTTTCTATGCCCCTGGCCTGGTAATATTCATTAGTCAGATGGCCAACACTTGCTGAGCCTCTAGGAGAACGCAGTGGCTGACCCCAGAAACTATAATGTTGGGTTAGGGTCAGGTTAACGAGTGCAAATGACTAACAGTTAAAGTGCAAGCAAGTATGTCGCATTTGTGGTGCTTAAAGGCCAAGGAGCTGCTGAGAGAAGGAGCCATGAAAATGGGGGTGGTTTGGCCAGGGAAGGGCTTCCAGGAACAGATATGGGGAAGCCAGATGTAGAAGGTCAGGGATTCATGTAGAGAAGTGTGCATGGGCTTGGCTTTCTCTGTTGTGCAGGAGCCCTGTGTCTCTGGTCACCAGTGACTCAACACACAGGCCAAATGAAGGAGAGCACAGTGTGAGACACTGGATCTTTCTGAGGCTCTGTCTGTGGCTGAAAGGGTTTCTCTAGGGCCTGAGGAAAAGGAGCCTAATCTAGTCTAAATTAGTGCAATCTAGAAGAGAGACAACATTTAAAAATGCTGGTCTGCTACTCATTAGGTGCTTGACTTTCCTTTTGACAAAACACACAAAGACCTAATCTCTGCTAGATGAAGCTTGACTGAAACCCAGTGGAATTCCGCTGTTCTTGCTGCCTGCACTGGTGGACCCAGACTGCACTGGTGGACCCAGACTTCCCTGGATCCCAAGGGAAGGAAGCTGAACCACTTGTTTCCTTTCTGCCATTCTGGGCATTTTCCTCTGTCCAGAGATGGCCGAGGATCTGACAATGGGAAAGCGACGAGCCAGCCAGGCCCAGCCCAGCCATGCTTTCAAGCGGGACCATGATGCATGGACTGCCCTGGCCTTGCTCAGCACTGGCTTTCTGGGCACCAGTGGAGCAAGTGGAGGTGGGGAAAAGGATGTAATTTTCACTTGAGGAGGAAATATGAAAATCCCAGTAGCAACAGCCTATACTCTAGGTAACTTACCCCTCAGTAACCCTGGAGTACTGGAGGAGGGCAATGTTATTAGGAAGACCCATTACCAAAAAAAAAAGAGGTTTCATTTGATAGTACTTCATACTATTACAATATACTTTCAAAGACATTTTCTTACTTGTAGTAGGGAAGGGATGATTATCTCAGTCTCACAGATGCAAAAACTGGGGTTTGGTATCAGTTAACCTTTTAAAAGAACTTAGGAGGAGAGTAGGACTAGGATCTGAGGCTTTTCATACCGAATCTCAAACTCTTGCCACTAATCAGTGTACCCCAAACTATGGCTGATAACTGTGGCATTTGAAATGCTTATAGAAAAAAATGTTAGTACAGTTATACACTTATTTTGTATATACTATGTGTTTTTAATTATATTTTGATGTTATTCATAAAAATAACTAACATTATATAAACTGTTATTTCAGAGACACTACTTAGGATGAGGCTGAAAAAAAATAACAATACATAGGTGATGTCCAGATAAGCAAATATGTGAAAATGCAATTTTAACAACTGAATTTGGGAAAAACTGAAATGTAACAATTTCAGCCTGAGTTTCCACTCAAAAGCTTTTATTATAATTATTATGATATCAGAAATACTAAAATTCAATAACACAATATGTGATATTTTAAGTCTTAAAAACACTCAAAGCATTTGTTAGAAAGATTAAAGCCATCTGATCCTTGTATATGCTTCTGAATATCAGTAACCCTTTGATGGATAAACATCTTTAAAAATTGTCATGAAGAGGCCGGGTGCTGTGGCTCACGCCTGTAATCCTAGCACTCTGGGAGGCCGAGGCGGGCGGATTGCTCAAGCTCAGGAGTTCAAAACCAGCCTGAGCAAGAGTGAGACCCCGTCTCTACTAAAAAAATAGAAAGAAATTAATTGGACAACTAAAAATATATAGAAAAAATTAGCCGGGCACGGTGGCACATGCCTGTAGTCCCAGCTACTTGGGAGGCTGAGGCAGAAGGATCGCTTGAGCCCAGGAGTTTGAGGTTGCTGTGAGCTAGGCTGATGCC
>CAUYRT010068890.1:0-43525 GCA_963574885.1 Lepilemur ruficaudatus | reverse complement strand
AGATTTTTGAATGTAACAAGATAGGTCAACTTGAGTGGTAATATATTTTGGGAGATCAGCTCACTATAAATTGTGACTGTAAACATTATACTGTAAATGCTTTGTAGTTTTCCCCCAATAAAAAAGAAAAAAAAAAAAACTTGGGGAGGTAAAATAGGGTAGTTAATGTATACACTTATTTTTTATTTTATATATGAAATGTATCAACATATTTTTTAAACAAAGGTAAGATGTGTGATAGATAAATTTCTCATCAGGCTTAGGATACCTCCGAAGATAGTATCAGTGTGTTAGGTAAACATCATTCCCTAGACAGAATTTATTGTTACTGATTTTGGCTGGTCTTTTGACATTTGGGTGAATATAACTTTTATTATTATTATTTTATTTTATTTTATTTTATTTTATTTTATTTTATTTTATTATTATTATTATTTTTTTTTTTTTGAGACTGTCTCACTTTGTTGCCTGGGCTAGAGTGCTGTGGCATCAGCCTAGTTCACAGCAACCTCAAACTCCTGGGCTCAAGCAATCCTTCTGATTCAGCCTCCCAAGTAGCTGGGACTATAGGCATGCGCCATTATGCCTGGCTAATTTTTTTTTCTATATATTTTTAGCTGTCCAAGTAATTTCTTTCTATTTTTAGTAGAGACAGAGTCTCACTCTTGCTCAGGCTAGTCTCTAACTCCTGAGCTCAAACTATCCACCCGCCTTGGCCTCCCAGAGTGCTAAGATTACAGGCGTGAGCCACCGTGCCCAGCCTGGGTGAATATAACTTTTATTATTTTAAATCCCACGTGTCCTTATTAATCCACTATGCAGTTTATTCTATGATTAGATTGTACAATGAACTCTGAAAATGCCCATCATGTTGCTAACATATTCTTTTCATTTTATATTTGTGTATTATTTTATATTTGATACACACAATAGGAAAATATATTTAAACAAAGATATAGTCTTATCTATGATACTGATTTGATTTTTTTGTTGTTGTTCATCTTCTGCAATATTAATCAACCTTGATGTTAAATTTTATCTTGAGCAACCTATACAGGACCTTTGTAGATAAGAGTTTTTTAAATAACCAACATATTCATGAGCATATCTTCTACATTATTTAGCTATAATGTAGCAACAGCTAATGGGAATCTGTCAAAGATAAACAGCTTAAATGGAGGTAAATCAATTTGGAGGAAGCCAATTACAGGACACAAATTAATTCATTTAAGGTAGTTTTGCCCCTTTTATCTATGAGGATACTAAACTTCTAAATATGCTCCACAGAGAGGCTGACATTGTGTCAAGGTTTACCTGGGGCAGTCCTGGCTTTAGCCTACTGTCCGTGTGTAATTATTCATTGTGCTCTCTTTTACTCTCAAAAGTTTTCCTGTTTAAGTGATAAATTACGTGGTCACTCTAGCTATATGTAGTAAGACTGCCAGAAAAGAAGTGAAGTGGCAGCCAGAACACAGCAGAGAGACTAGAAAGCTGAAAGGGTGAAGGGCATGTCTGGAAAAAGAAGAGATAGTGGCTTTCACAACTTTCATTAGATCATTATTTCTCAAAGTTTTATGTATCAGCCCAGAAATTCTCCATGGAAACAAAATCCCTTTATGAAATAAGATCATCAATATGTCATACCAAATTAACCTTTGGGAAAAATCATAAGGTGTGTTACCATAGTAAATTCTCAGAATACCTGTAGAAAATAAAAAATAAATTACTGAAATTTCTTTAACCCAGAATGCCTTGAATGTTTATGACCATCAATTATTTTTTATTTAATATCTATTCACATCAAAAAGAAATAATATTCTATAAATAGGGTTATTATATACTTTATTATCCAAACCAGGATTCCTGAAAGTGAGAGGGGACTGTAGCATTATTAATAATTAAACTGGAGATCAGTGTAAACAGAAGTTATCCTGAGTAAGCAAGGATAGTTTGGGGTGATCTAGGGAGTAAGGTCACCCTACACATTGTCCACATAAATCCCAGTCCATTGAATCTACTCCAAATTACTATCAATATTAAGTGATGCCCAAAACTATATATAAGCTTTTTTGTGGTAAACAGTGTATACTCATAGTCAGTATTGTGTAAATAGAGTGGGATCACGATTCCTGTTGCAGGGAGGTGGAAAAATGGAAGAGTATCAAGTGCTAAGTCATTTTTTAAAGCAATTAGTTGACCTGAGCAGTGTCAGTTGAGGAAGACATCATAGAATTTTAATAGGACACTTAGTAGTCAGGAAGAGTTTTTGGCATATGAAATATGAGTGGTCAATGAAGCATAAAGAGAGTCTTCAGATATCAAGATAAATTAAAGCAGTAATTTGAAAGATAACATGTTACTTATCTTTAGATGAAATTAATTTCACATTTTGAATATGAATGTATACCATGTCTATGTGTATACATATAATAAAAAGCATTTCTTGAAAATAAGTAAACAACAATTTTATCACATAAAGAAGCTTCACAAAATAAACACGTAACATAAAAACCTAACTTGCCTAAAACACTCATGTGGGGATTTGAAGGTGAAGGGATAAGAAACTATTAAATTTTGGAGATTTTTTTTAGGTTGTCACATCTTTATTAACTTGCAACCCTAACTTTATCAAGTTCAATTTGGCAATGAAATTTAGTTTAAGATATCCTGAAAACTACATTTCTAACTTCATAGCTAATTATTTAAATCCAAGCCAGCTATTAGGAAAAAAAATCAGAAAAAACAATAATTAGCCTTTATTGCGTTCATGTTGTGACAAACATTTGAAGTCACAATACCATATCATAAACTCTAAGGGAATAGGGTGAAAAGATATTTGAAAAAAGAAGAAGAAAATAGCATTCCTGTAGCTAAGGAGATTACAGAATGGTTAAATTCAAAATAATTTTCTTTGTTTTATTTCACTGTATGTTGAGTTTCCAATAAAGACGGGTCTGACATTGTAGGTTATCTTCCATTACAGTTCCATCCTTTCCCCACCCCTGCCCTGGGCTCTCTACTTTAGGTCACTGATGTGTACAGGCAATACTATCAGGCTGCATTGCCCCCTAGCTTCCCACTGTGTTCTGCCAATGGGGAGCACCCACATGAGATCAGAGGAAGGCATAAGAGTAAGATGAGGGAGTCTTTATTCCCTTAGCAACATGAGGTGTTGAGGTGTCACTTCAGGCTGCATCCTCTGGCCATATCACATGCCTCTCAATATAGCCTGGTTATCTCTTTTATTTCAGTAATCATGCTGTCCCCATCCCTCTGGGCATAGTTGTGAGATTAGCTCTGCATTTGGTAGCCTGCATTATTATATTATCTTGTGGTTCCCCTACATCTGCCTACACTTTTTAAAATAGTCCCTTATTAAACATTTCTTAGATTATCTTAATTTGAATATGTCATACATTTCCTATTTGGACCTCGTATAATTCTAGAAAAAAATAAAGTAGTTATACAATATGACTGTGTTTCTGTGGCTGACCTATTTATGCTTTTCTTGGGAAAATTTATTTAATTTATATTACCTCTTTCTTCATTGATAAGGTTTTACTTTTTGACAGGCAAGATAAGTAAGCATGATCAAATCTTAACAATCATGTGATATATCAAATCATTAGTCCTGGCGAGGTGGCTCAGAAAGGAGCAATGGCTTAATAGTCTTTTGTTACTTATCTGTCTCAACCAGTACTCACCTCTGTCTTGGGCAAGGATATGATAAGTTTATAGAAAAATGTCACATTTCCAACAGAAAACTTTTGGCAGATTTATTCAAGAAGTCATGTATGTAGATGAAAATATCCAAATTATTGTTGTCCTGGATATTGGGCATTGATGTCCAGATTTTCTATGTTTCTTTATATATAATTTGACTTTGCCAAACAGATATATAATGCACTTCACTGTGCTCTATCATAGGGGGAAAATGACTTTGGTGAACCATAATGGCATATTGGCTGTTTATATTCTTCTATTAGATATACAGATTAAGCTCCTTTAATTTAAGAAGACATTTAGCATCCATTAATGCACAAGAGCATCTACCTTTATGTTTAAAATGAATAGAATTATAGCTTTTTTTTATTCTCAACTATACACTATTAGAAAGTACCATATGAACACTTACCAATGTCAAAGGCATTTCTCTGGAACACTAATTCTGAAAAATGTCCATGAGAAAAATTTCGTTAAAGGCCTAATGAGATCAAATAATTCCAAAAGATACTGCGTGATCTGTCCCAGATAGATAAACAATACACATTACAGGTTCAGAGAAGTATACTATTAAAGAAACCTGAACGCCTACTTCAATCCAATATTATGTGATATTTTTATGTAACATCTAATTTTTATGTTAACATCTAGCTTATTTTTTCAAAGAATATATTTTGAATAAAATTAACTTGTAGGGGTAATAATGATGGTAACTGGCAAATTTTTGCTATACCTTTTAAAATATTTATTCATTTCTTATAAGATTTATTCCTAAATGCAACAAGTTTATGATCCTTGTCAAAAGGATCCTTGTCATCATCTCAAAAATCTTCGAAAAAATATTAAGACAGGATAGTAATTAATTTGTCCTAATGCTAAAACTTCAACAAAGTGTTAACTTTTCTGTGGGAAAATCAAGAAATACTAAAATGGAAAGTTAGCTGCTTTCGGGATTTTAGAGCATGCAATGCTCCATGTTCTTGAAGAAGAAAATGTAGGAGAATAGCAGAGGGGTTTAGTAGAAGACTTGATATAAAATAAGATGACTTGCTTGACACTCAAAACCAGCAATTTTCAACTTCCCACTGCACCCACATCTGCAAATACAAACATAATAGTGACTTGTGAAGTTTTTTTTTTTTTTCCCCCTCAATCATAGGGCATCTCTGTGTGTGTGTGTCTCTTAAAATGTTGCTGAGTATGGAGCCAGGACAAGGAGCAAAGAATGTGTGTAGTTAGAGAAAGTCACTCCAAATGTAACTCATTCAACTTTAACTTGAATGTATCCATGGAAACTAGGATGTTGACAGATGAGGAGCTATGTAGCTGCAATGCGACTTCAGCTATTAATTCAGTCAATGTTTTCCTTTGTTCCTGCATAAGCCAAGAGAGACTTATATGCTAGGAAGTACTTATCCTCCTCATTATATTCCTGTAACTACCATTATCATTTGCATATCTTTGAAAGCAAGACTATTTGTTTCCATAAAATTCTGTTAGAAAAAGAGTCTATATATAATTGGGAAAATTATGCATGTCAACAATTTTTCTGTAATCCTGTTGCTCAAAGAGCAGCAATGTGTGATTAGATTTTTTTAGAGCAGAAAATCCTACATCTCACAGACTTCTCTGTATACAATGAAGACTTCTAAAATAAGCTAATCTACTTTATTGAACATTTTAAGTATGACATACATATAGAAAAGGGTACAAATAATAAATGTGGAGTTTGATGAATTTTTCACCAACTGAACACATTTGTAATCAGCAAACAAACCAAGTAATAGATATTTTCAGTACCCTATAAGTCTTCCATAACCCTTCCTTCCAGCTACCATTAATAAAAGGGTAACCACTAAGCTGACTTCTAACACCCTAGATTAATTTTGGAATTTTTGAACTTTATATAAGTGCAATTTTACTTGTACTTGGCTTTTTTGCTCGGTATTATATTTCTGTGTTACCTAGATTGCTGTGTGTAATTGTCATTGTTGTCTGATATTCTATTTGCATTAACCACAATTTCTTTATGTATTCTTCTACTGATGAACACTTACATATTTTTCAGGTTGAGTCCATTGCAAATAATGCTGTTATAAGCAAAATTGTACATTTCTTTTCATAAACATATCCATGTACTGCTTTGGAATGTACTCATAGGAATGAAATTGCTGGGCTATAGGGTATTCTACATTAGTGAACAAGGGCAGTTTTACAATTTGTAAAATTTTTCCTCCCACTGGAATTGATCATCATCCTCATTAACTTTATTTTATATTATTTTTTATTACAGAATATTATGGGGGTAAAAATGTTTTGGTTACATGGATTGCTTTTGTACTGCTTGAGTCACAGTTATAAGTATGTCCATCACCCAGATAATGTACATTGTACCCTTTAGGTATGATTTCACCCATCCCCTCCTCCCCGCTCCCACCTGCATGATTTCTGTTGAGTTTTACTTCCATCTGTGCACATGAGTGCTGATGGGTTGGTTCCCAATTAATAGTGAGTACATGTGGTGTTTGTTTTTCCATTCTTGCAATACTTCACTTAGGAGGATGGTCTCCAGTTCTATCCAGATTATTGCAAAAGGCATTAATTCATTTTTTGGGGTTGAGTAGCACTCCGTGGTATACATATACCACATTTTATTAATCCACTCATGAATTGATGGGCACTTGGGTTCACTCCACATGTTTGTGATTGTGAATTGTGCTGCAATAAACATCCTAGAGGAGGTGTCTTTTTGATAAAATTACTTTTTTTTTCCTTTGGGTAAATACCCAGGAGTGGGATTGCTGGATCAAAATGGTTAGATCTACTTTTAGTTCTTTGAGGAATCTCCATACTATTTTCCAGGGGTTGCACTAGTTTGTAGTTCCTCCAATACTATAACTTTGCAACAGAGTTCCTTTCTCTCCACATCCATGCCAGCATCTATTGTTTTGGACAACTTTAGTATTATTTGTCTTTTCTTCCATTTTAGCCAGACTATTAAGTATATAGCAGTATCTTACTTTGGTTTTAAATTTGTATCCTACTTTGATTTTAAATTTAAATTTTAATTAATTTTTAACTGTAACTAAAAAAATATTTTAAAGTAAATTTAAAATTAAATTTAATCAAAGATGCAAATAGAATAAGCCTCTTTTTATATACTCATGATAAATCTAAATGTACCCTTCAGTGAAATATCTTTTCATGATATTTACCATAATTTTAAATTGGATAGTGCTGGTTTCATATTGATATTTAGGCATCCTCTATATATTTTGGATATAAATATGTGTGTGTATGGCAACATATATACACAAACATGCCCATATATGTGTATACATACATATATGGATATATCAACATATAACACTCTATGGATTGCCTTTTGAGTCTCTTCATGGTGTGCTTTTATGAAATAATTTTTTAACTATAATATAGCTTAATTTATCATTTTTCTTTATGGTTACTTTTTTTTTCCTGTCTAGGTAATTTTTTGCCTACTCCACAGTAATGGGATATTCTCTTCTTTTTTCCTGTAACCTATATTTTTTTACCTTTTATATTTAGAGTTACAATCCATCTGGAATAGATTCTTATATATGATGTGAGTTAGACCTAATATTTATTTTTCTGTACATATAGATATCCAATTGACTCATAACTTTATTAAAAAGACCACTCTTTCTCCAGTACCTACAATGCAATGTTATCATAAATGAAATGATTCAAAATAGGATGGTCTGGTCTGAATTCTCTATTGTCCCATCATTCTATAGTTCTATCCTTGTAGCAATTCCTGGCTTAATTTCTATAGCTTTATAGTAGGTCTTAATATCAACTTTATTCTTCTTTGAGACTTCCTTGACTATTCAATGGTCTTTGCATTTCTATATAAATTTTAGAATTAGTCTTTCAATTTTCACAAAAGGAAAAGCAGCTGAATAGTTGAATTTTCTTGAATTTGTACATGAATTTTAGGACAACTAACTTCTGTACAATATTGATTCTCCTGAGCCTCAAATGTAATATGTCCTTTCACTTATTTATTCTTTTATTTCTCTTAATGTTTTGTATTTCTCAATAGAGTAATATCACGTATCTTTTGTTAGATTTATTCCTTGGTATTTTCTGGTTTTCAATGCTATATTGAGTGATATATTTTTTGTTTCTAAACTGTCTTTACATAGATTATTTTAGATATTCTTCATACAAAATAATATATCTCTGACTGATATTATTCCTATCTTTCCTATAACTTTTAATTTTTATTTAATTATAGTTTATTTTATTTTTCCCTTTTATAACTGGCTAGTACCCCTCCTTAAAATGTTAAATGGAAATAATGATAGTGGACACACTGGTCTTGCTCCCTATATCAGAGGAGAAATTATTAATATTTCATCACTGTGTATGATATGACTTTAGATCATTGTTTTGATACTCAGTATCAGTAAATGAAATTCCCTTTTATCGATAATTTTCTATCACCTTTTCTATCAATGGATATAGAATTTTATCAATTTTTTTTTGCATCTAGTCAAATCATCATATGTTTTTTCCTCAATTTTTGTATTTATCTGATGAATTGCATTGATTGATGTTCAAATTTTAAAGCAAGCTTATATTACTGGATCCACAGATACTTAGCCTCTAAGTGATTCCTAGAAATATGTAAATGCCCCCAAAGAAATACCAGCTGAAAATATAAAGATTTTCTTCCAAAAGTTCCTTCACTCTCTGGAATGTTAGTCTCTTTAATCTTTCTTATTTCTATAACTCTTTCCTTTTTTAAAATATGATGTTTAAAAATTTGTCTAGATTTGTTTAGCTGCTCTCAGCGGAAGTTTAAGACTGTTATGAATGATAGGTTTCAATGTTGTGAACTGTTCTTTCTACAGAAACACAAGTATCTGTTTGTTTTTAACAAATACTTGCCTATTTTTAATATATAGGTCAATAATGTAATATAGACTTTTTAAAATGGTGTAATATCTGGCTTATGTTTCATTTTAGAACACTGAAAAAATGTTATACATGTAATTGACAATGAAGACAATAGAGGCTTTTATGGACATTATATGCACATCTACTAGTTTCAATAATCCAAATAATTGGAATTTTTGTACTTTTTTTCCAAAAGGAAGACCTGAAATCCATAGAGAATGTAAATGACTTGTACAATGCCAAAAACAGTGAGTGGCAAAATTGAGATCTGGCTTTTTATTATCCATCTACAAACCAGAAAAATATTGTATAACTGACTGGACTATTACCTCGATATCTGTGTGACATTCTGTTATTATGAAAGGCACAACGGCACATCAGATAAAATTTCACAATGTATCTCTTGAAATCAAAATCATTCTACTGAGATTAGTTTGTGTGCGAGACTATAAACAAGTACGTTTGTGTGCGTACTAAATACTCATTTAAGCTGTTAAGTAAACATATTTCCTCTTTCTATGGGCTAGTTATGTTTGAAAATTTAAACACTCATTATGAGCTACCAGCCCTCATAAATAAAAATATATTCAATCTCAAAATGATTCTAATATTTTATAACTGCTTAAGTCATGGAAATACATTATTAGAGATATAGATGGTAATAAAGTATTACCATCTAAAGTATAGCATTTAGAAGAGTATCTGCCATATAATAGATGTTCATTAAGTATCATTTGAATGAATAAATGCTAGAAAGTAAACTTAACATAGCCTATATTAAGAGCCCACTATGATTCAGACATGATAAGAGGCATATAATCCCTTAATTTCAAATAGCTGGGAAGATAAACAATTAATTGCAATACAGTATTATATTACACATTGGCTGAAAAGATGCACAAGTATTATACTCTAGGAATGAAAAGTAATTATCATTCAAGGATTAAGGATGTCTTAAATGTTACAGACATTGGACTTCAAGATTTCTGATTTGTGTTGAAAGGCTTCTTTCAAATATATACATTTTATAAGGGAGTGATTTTTTAATATCATTATAATGTGTATATGTTTTAACCCAGTCTAACAATCTCTGTCTCTTAATCATTTGGTCTATTTACATTAAATTTAATTTTTGACATATTAGAGTTTGGAGGTTATATTCTTTGAAAAGTTAAAATTGTCATTTCATTTTTATTTCTGGCTCCCATTTTTTATGCTGAGAAGACGTTTATCAGTCTTATCATTGTTCCTTTGAAAGTGTAATAAACCTTTGTTCTTTGGTTGTTCTTAAGAATTTCTTTATCCTTGGTATGCCAAGGTATTATTTCTTTGTATTTATGCTGATAATATTCCTTAAATATGTGATTTGATTTTTTTTAATTTTTAAAGAAATTTCAGCTTTTTTCTCTTTATAAATTTCTTGTATCCTATTCATTCTTTATGGGGATCCAATTATGCATATGTTAAATATTTTCATAATCATATGTGTCTCTTTTTTTAGTTTAGTTTTTTCTTATTTTTATTATCTTTATGTTTTGAATTATGTATTGTCTTTTTTACCCATCTTTCACTATATTAATTTTTTCTTCAGTTCTAGAGTTTCAATCTGTTTCTTTTTACAACTTCCATTTTTCTTTTTAAAATTCCTATTAGAACAATTATTGCAAGTATATCTTCCTTTTTATCCTTGAGACAAGTTACACAATATGCTTTAGAATCTTTGCCTTTTAATTACATCTCAGTCATCTCAGAATTATTCTTCTCATATGGCTTTTTCCTGAGTATGTTTGACATTTTGTTTCAATTTTTTCCTTATCTTTAGTAGTTTTGGGGTTGTATGTTAGCTATTTTGAGTGATACTCTTTCTCCAAAGAGTATTTTTATTAATATTCATTGTTATTTTTTATTGTCATTTACCTAGGCTGGTAAATTCAAACTCTGATTCCCTTGAAGTACCTGGAAATCTCTGATATGTTCCTTTAGCCTTAATTGGATTGCTTGGAGTTTATTCCCAACATATGTACTTCGGGTATTTGCCAGAGATTTATACCCAGTTTAAATGCAGAAGTTATGGATAAATAGGAGATTTAAGCAAAGTTTCTATGCAGAATTTACATCCCAAATTTGTTGGTTATCTGTCCTGTCTGGTATTTCCACTTAAATTTCTAGCTGCTGTGTTCATCTCAAACTGTGCTCTAGTTGTTCAAGCTGGTAAGTCTGGTTGTTTCTATTCAGTATTTTGCTGCCCTATGTGCTAATAATTGTTGCCAGTTTTCAGGCAAAGTGTAAATATATCCAGTCCTTTTCTTTTTCCCAAATACTAACTTTTCAAATCTAGCTTCTTTTGGTCATTCAACATTGCCTTTGGGTAGTTGGTTTTTATATTTTCTCTAAAGCTTTTAGTTGTTATCTGTGGGAAAGTTTGGTCTGACAGAAGCTACTCCACTCTGACATGTAGGCTTCAATTTCCTCTTCAGCTGCATTTGTTCTATTTGGTAGTTAGTTTTAGTTATTTCTAAGAATCAATCAGTTAAGAATAAATCATTGAATGGAGAGATACATTTTAAACAAATTTCTTTTTCTTTTTCTTTTTTAATGTTCATGTAGGACCAGCTTATTTTTGACATCTTATTTTCACCCAATTCTTTTTTTTTTCCAACCACACATAATCTCTGGCAATTATTAGAAATGTTGTATTTTCCTCCTTCCTTACATATTTCACTAAATTTTAGCCTATAGTTTGAATTCACTTTAACTTTTCCTCTTCACAATCTGCTTTGCCTGGCATTTCTATGCTTAATGCCCAGTTCTTGCTTTCTTCTAATTATGATTCACAGTTTTGATAGAGGGCAACTGAAATCTTAGTACGGATATTTCAAATACTATGTTTGCAATTAAGGGGAATTCAAAATTTAGATTTATGAATGTCTACACTCATTCACACTTCGGTTCATTCAATAAACATTAAATAAAACCTCTCGTATCATAACCTCTTACTAGTTATGATAAACACGGTGATAAATAGGAATGTAATCACTGCCCTCACAAAGATCATATGCATTTTAATTGGTTCAGTGCAGCACATACAAGTAAACCCTTACAATATAATCAGTATAGTGCAATATGTCCCATACTAGCTAGAATGGACATATAAAATGTACTAGTGTCCCAATCAAATTTTACTTTATACAAAATGGTTTATTGATTTTGTTTTTAATATTGCAGAGTCAAATATGAATCCTTTAAGATAGCCTTAGTATTTCTCATAGATGTTTTCTTTCCCTTTCTAAAAGATTTGTTGGGGATCCCTCTCATTTTTTATATTTTTGCAAGGATTTTGCACATCATATAAGGTGTACTACCATTGTCAGACTTCAGCCTAATTCTGTTTTTATAGTCTAAAATTCACCTAGTGCTGTTCTCAGATAATGCTGAAATGACTGAAACATTGGCAGTTCATTTATTATGATTTTAATGCTTTGAAAGAAAGGATTTATAAAAGATGTTAGAAGCTCTAGAATGTTAACACTCAAATCTCACTGTTTCTAACTAAGCTAATATGTGTATGCATTTCTGCAAGGTCAATGACAGGAGAGTATATCTATTCATGGAGAAAGAATTTTCAAGTTTTCTCAAAGACAGCAAAAACCACTGCAACAATACCAAAGGCCACAACTTCAATTAGAAACAATCATCAAGTAGTTCCAATGAATTCATTCATCACATCTTTCAGCAAAGAAAGCAGGTCTTCCTACACAAAAGCAAACTTTGCTCCCTATGAGTAGATAGAATGGAGCCCACTGTGGGCAGCTCACTCCCAATAGGAAAAGGGGAGAGAAAGGTCTCAGAATATGCATGTTAAGTTTGTCCCTTTCTAATTCTCAGTCAGACAAGTGAATAAGGAGAGAGGCCAGAGTGTTAATGTAATCATTATACCGATTTCCACATATTGATTTCCAATCATTATATTGATTTCCACATCGCAGTCAATATCACGTTTAAAGAACTTCCCTCCCCAGTAGATATGTGTTTTGGGATCATCATTAACATTAAAATGGCCAGTGGAAATGGACAATATGGTGAAGATATGAGTAAATAGAGAGAAGAGTAAGGAACAGCCAATAACAGGACTCTGAAGAACACTGATATTTTGGATGCTAGTGGAAGCAGATGGTTTGGCAAAGGGATTTAGGAATGCCAAATGCATAAGGGAGACTCCAAAGTAAATAAATATAGAAAAGAGAAAATTTCAGGAAGAAAGAGACACCTAACTAAATCAACAGCTAAAATGAGTGTTGGTCAAAGGCATATAAACCAAGAATGATTACATGATTACAAGTTTCATGGAACTAGACTGTAAAGCTGAATGGTGAATGAAAGAAAATAGACTATGAAAAAAATTACTTTGGGACCTAAACAGAGCAAGTATTTTTTAAGATGGGAAAAAATTTGAGCAATTTTATGTGCAGTAAGAAAAGAGTAAATAAATATGGAGAAAGTGAAGTATGGAAGAACAGAGAAAGAGGCCATGTCCTTTGGAGGGATAGAAGGATATCAGATTCAGAATAAGTAAAATAAAAAGCCATGAGTAGGTTAAAGAATAAACAGATAGATCAATGTAACAGAATAGAGAGCCCAGAAATAAGCGCACATAAATATAGTCAACTGATCTTTGACAAAGGAGAGAGGATAATTCAATGGAGGAAAGTTAGTCTTTTCAAGAAATGGTTCTGGACATGCAAAAAAGATGAATCTAAATACAAACTTTACCCCTTTCACAAAATTTAACTCAGAAGAGATCATAGATATAAATGTAATAAAATTTCTAGAAGATAAGAGATGATAGAAGGTTTGCTGATGACTTTTTAGATATGACACTAAAGAATATACAAATAACTCTTAAAACTCAACAATAAGAAAATCAATAACCTAATAATAAAATGGGTCAATGCTGTTAACAAGCACTTTACCAAAGAAGACATACAGATAACAAATAGTCATATGAAAAGATGTTCCACATCATATGTCATTAGGGAAATTCAAATTAATGTAACAATGAGATAACACTACACACCAGTTAAAATAACCAAAATACCGAGCACTGACAACACCAAATGCTGAAGAAGATGTGGAGCAACAGGAGCTCTCATTCATTGCTGAGGGGAATCAAAATGGTACAGCCATTTCAGAAAACTGTTTGGCAGTTCTTACAAAACTAAACATGCTCTTACCATATAGTCTAGTAATCACACTCCTTGATATTTATCCAAAGGAATTGGAAACTATTTCTGCATGAAAACCTGTACACAGATGTTTATAGAGTTTTTATTCATAATTGTCAAACTTAGGAACAACCAAGATATCCTTCAGTAGGTGAATGGATAAATAAACTGGTATATCCAGAAAACCGGATATTGTTCAACCTTAAAAAGAAATGAGTTGCCATGTCATTATATATTTGTTCAAACCCATGGAAAGTATAATACCAAGAGTGAACCTTAAGGTAAACTATAGTCTTTGGGTAATAATGATATATCACTGTAGGTTTGTCAATTGTAATAATATATTGTTCTGGTAGGGAATGTATATGGGGGGAGGCTATGTGTGTGTAGGCAGGGAGTATATGGAAATTTCTGTACCTTTGGCTCAATTTTGGTAGGAACCCAAGACTTGCTTAAAAATAAAGTGTATTTAAAAAATGAGCTTGGGGCATGGGTCGGGGATTGCATGCTACACCTCTTTCCAGATTTTATTTTTTTAAAATGTGGATATAGCTATGTTTCTAGGGGGTAGGGCAGAAATTAAGAACTTTTTATTCAGAAAACCTTATTTTTATAAATTAAGTGAAAAGAAAGTAAGAAGGCACTAAAAGGTAAATGTTAGCAACAGCTTTCATTGTAAACAGGAATAGAATAACTCTTGTTACAGACTAGGATTCTCATTGGTATTAACCAGCTTTGCTGTAACTTTTTTCTTCCTTGTACTATTTGGCTGCCTAAATTTAAAAGAAACAGAGTCATATGCTTGATTTAATGCGTAGTTGGGGATTTTCCAAGTAAGACAGTTAAAAATCAAAAAGGCAAGGGAATTAAATGTGATGAGTAAGGAACTGAGCATTTCATCAGTGCTCTAACTTCATAGGGAAAAGTAGAACAGATAATGTCTAGTAAGATGCTTAATTTCATCCATAGTCACAGGAATAAACAGAAGCCTTGATACATTCTTTTCTCTTTTTTTGTTTTAAGAGCAGAAAGACAGATAAAAATAAGGTGTCTGGGTATAAAATATATTTAAATATAATCTCTCATAAGGAATTTGGCTTTTCTGGTATTGGTAAAATCAGAAGCCTCCAATTTTCATCAAATTAAAGTATTTTGAAATAGCAATCAGTATAGTAGGACAATTTTTCATTCAGTTTTATGTAATAGAATTTATATTTCTATTCTTATCACATATAAATATGTAGAAATGCAGTATAGGTTTTCTTAGTGCATGTATTACAGTAAATGACATTAAAATCTATTATATTTTGAGCTCTTCTGACTTGTAATTACTCAAATACTTAAATTAGGTAAATTTAGGGAGTTTTTTAAAGACATATTTTTTCCTTGCACAGAAATAAACTTTTTAGTTTTTTTATTCATATGCTCAATAATAATACACTGGAAGACAGTCTTACATGTTCTGTAATATGACGATGGAGTGCTAAACAGTGCAATTGATAATAACTTCAGACTAAAGCCAGTGATGTGCTTGATAATACTCTTTGAGAGCCATAGAAACAAATATATGATGTTCCAACATGATGTAATTGAGGTCTCAGAGCCCATTTTTTTAAAAAATTGAAATTAATATCAAAAATAAAAAAGCAAATATCAAGAATAACCCTAAACAAAATGTCATATAGTAGATGTTTTAATTTCTTTGCTCTTTTTTCTTTTCTTTTTTATTTTTTTACTTCACTGTGTAACTATGGTACTCTGGGTTATATATTATCTTTTCAAGTTTATAATGGCTTGTCTTCACATAATGGCAGGATTGGTCCCAAATATTTGTTTCATAGCTGAGTCATATATTTGATAAAATGTATGAAACACTGAGAATTTCTGAAAACACTGTATGTAAGGACTTTTTTATATTTCAAAATGTACTTTTTGCTAAAGAATTATATAAAACGTAGACACTGAATATGGACCAATCAAAAAATAAAGATATTTGCATTTTCACACATTTTTAAACATGCATTCCTATAGTTTCAGATATTTTACATTTATGTCAAACTTTCAAATTAAATGTTTCCAAATGATGAGATATTTTATGTATATTAATGACCTTGTTCTAATTTAACACATTTGCATTCTTCAACTTCTATTGGATGCTTTCATCACAAAAACTTTGTTTTTTTTTGACATTATTACACTCACCAATTTATCTTAAATTTATTGCATTCTTTCTTGATATTCAAGGAACTAGAAAGAATCAATTATAACTGCTTATATATAGGGGGAAAAATAGACCTGTGTATTATTTGCATTTATCAATAAGTGTTTATTAGGTCATGATTTATTTCATTGGCATATGTACTATAACTTCTATAAGTTTTCAGTCTGACAGATGTTATATGAGATGGGCATAAATCACTATTATATATGACATCTTGCAATAATTGCTATAAAATCTGCACAAAGAATCATGGAAATGGCCTTAAAAGTATTTTGAGCTAAATCCCAGAAGACTCCATGAAGGAAAGAGCATTTGGATTGGCCTTTGAGGGAGGTGTAGATCAATCCATCCCATTGTCAATATCCATTTACACTGCATTTTAAATTCAATGAATTGTTGCTTCAGTATGACACCACTCACGCTCTATAGGTAATTTTTATTCTATTTCTACATTGAATTACAATATTTTGTTCTTTATTCCTTTCATATACCATTGTAATTTTCTGTTTGGGTTATGGAATATTTAATAGAGTCACGTAAGCAGGTACCTGCCTGGAAGTAGCACATAAATACACAGAATAGTCAATAGTGCATTGTTTCCACTGTTTGTCCAGGAAACTGACAATAGCACCTCAGGTGCCTTATCCCTCTATTCCTTCTTCTTCTTCCGATTTTTAAAAGTATGCAAACACACACACACACACACACACGCACACACAAGTACACACTGGGCCACCAAGATCTTCTTCACATTTTGCCTCTTAAATTCTAGAATGTCAAATTTATACATTAAATATTAAGAGAATTTGGCAATGCCCAAGCCCTTGCCCCCAAACCTTTTACTTCCTGTTTTGATCAATTTGAGAATTAGAATGAGTAAGCCAAGTAGATATTTAAACACCATCTTTATTAGATGTTAGCGAATCAATGTAGTTTATAGCTGTGGCAAGTGGGCTCCATAGCACTAACTCTAGATTAGGCAATGCAGAGCCTGAGCAGGTCTTCCACCATAGGAACAAATTTGTACCCTCTAAGTAGGCAGAATGGGGCCCTCTGTGGGCAGCTCACTCATAGTAGGGAAAGGGGAGTGGAAGGGCACTGAATACACATGATAAATTTTTCTCTTTCTAATTCTCCAGCCAGACAAGTGAGTGAGGAGACAGGCCAGAAGTGGGATATGTGTGTGTGTGTGTGTGTGTGTGTGTGTGTGTGTGTGTGTTCATCTGTCTATACACATAAACATCTCTCTCTCTATATATGTGTGTGTGTATGATACATGTATCTATATATGTATATCTATATATTTACATATGTTTATGATATATGTCTCTCCCTCACTCTCCATACATATATGTGTATATGGAGAGAGAGAGAGAGAGGGATGGAGAAAAAGACAATCACACAAACAAACGTTTTATAAAAGATACGATTTAATATGTTTGATTTTACTCTGCTATTGAGTTTTTTAAACACAGCTACCATGATATAGATCTGGTTTTGCTGGTTCACATAGAAAATGTATGTTTAGCTTTATAAGAAATTATTAAACTGTTCTCCAAAATGATTGCACCATTCTGCATCCCACCAGCAATGGATACAGATTTGACTTGCTGCATGTCTCCAAGTCTTTAAGAATATCTAGTCTTCCATGTTGCCCAGATATTTATTTTCAGCCTTGTTTTTTAATCATTTCAAGTGCATGTCCTTGTAAACTGCACAACATTACACTATTTTTCTACAGTCCAATTGATTTTGTCTCTCATTAAGTATCCTCAGCTTATTTATTGTAGAATAACATACTTAAACGCTGTTTTGTTCCTTTAGTTTACATTTTGTTTAATTTAATTTATACTTTGCATTGTTTCTTTTCTTATACTTTCTTGTCTTGTTTGGTCTAGTTGCTATTTTTTTCTATTTTTTCCTAATAGTTATTTTCAAATTGTGGATAATGATAATCAAACACTTATTTCTCTTCTTTAATTTCAAGTTGCTTTGTTTGTCTACTGCTCCCTCAAAAGAGTACAACTAAAAGTAGAGAATGCTTTTACTTTCCAAAGTCACATTTCTTAAGTCTCATTTATTATTTTTTAATTTTCCCTTCCCACTGCCCACTGGCAAACTTGGAAGTTTTGGAAAATAGTTTGCTAGTTGTAATTCTAAATTATTCTATTCTACTTTGTATCAGGTGTTGTTAAGTTCATGGTTCATGAATAGAATTCAAGGTTCCTATGAACTTGGACAGTGTTGTGGTGTAAGATGGCCATGAATGCTGTAAGGTTTTTTTCCGTCAAGACATGGAGTTTAATTCCTTTTTTCTTCACTGTGGTGAGGATTCAGTGGTTTGCTCAACCAATATATCGTGGTGTAAGTGATACTTTTGAGTCTTCTGAGGCTAGATTACAGAATGACTTGTAGCTTTTGCCTTGGTCTTGGAACCTGTTCTTGGAAGTCTTTCTCTTAGAACACAGCCACCATGACAAGAGATGCTAAAGTTGAATAATAGGCAAATCAGTTGACTGTCCCAACTTAGCTCCCAATAAAGCCTCCAGAAGATCCCCCTTATTTGACATCTGCTTAAATAAGAGATGCCAAGTGAGTATCTGCTCAGCTGAGTCTAGTCAATCAAAGAACTGTGAGAGATAAAATATATACATTTCTAAAGCCATTTAGTCTTGGAATGGTTTGATAGATAAATAAGTGGAGCACATAAAAATATATTTTACATTTACTAATCTCCATCTAAAATTCACTTTTCTTTCAGGTATATGTGTAAACAAAAACAGTAGTATTAGCAATACTTCTGATTTATCACCAATAGAAAACGGGTAATTTTATATAACATAGAATAGGGGTAGGTATTTTAAGATAATTGTTTACCAATATTGATACTTTGAAATTATAGCATTATTAGTCATGCAACAGATGTTATTCAGTGTGTTAGTGAAGAAGCAAATAAAATTATACATTTGTTGTTAAAATTTTAGCAACTCTATTTTAATTAGTTTTTTGCAATCCTATGAATTTAATTGTAAGAATTTAAAAACATTGTTGTGAAAGAGGGTCCTTAGGCTTCAACAGTCACCGAAGGAGTTCATGACACAAGCATTGTTAAGAAACTTGCTCAACATTAAGGTGCTCACATGGTAGTAATATTCATTGGGGGTTGGGGGCTGGGGGTGGGTAAACTCACAACTAATGAATGCAGTGAACATTGTATGGGGGAAGGGGACACTCCACTTAGCATTTCTATTAGAAATGTCCACTCATTTAGATATAGCAATACGTAAAAAATTTGGGAGAAAATATATCTTAAGGTACATTGTTATATTAAATTACAGAGTTTACAAATATTAATACATCTGTGTGTATCTGTGAGTATCAATGAGTTTATATCTTGTAGAAGTTACCAAATTCTATAATGTGTTTAAATCGGAGCTACCTAGTGGTGACTTTTTATTTTTAATTCCAGAAATAGTGTAAGTGACTACTACTCTGAACTACTAATTTCCTAATTCCTTGTTCAGAGATTTTTAAAACAAAGTTTATGTTGAGAGAATCAGGAATCAAGGGAGAGTTAATATTTATACCATTATGGAGGTCATCTGCAACCTTAGAGAATAACAGGATGCATATTTCTTAAACTAACATTCTCTCCAGCAATAAATATTTTCATAGCTTGATGAAATTCTATAAAATAATCTGTATGTCAGAATAGACTGTTAAGCTGCCATGACAACCCCATAGCTCAGTAGTTTAAAATAACAAAAGTATATTTATTGCTTCTATAAAGACAGTTGCGATTCCATGTGACAGTCCAGGGTAGCCACTTGCCATAGTATGAGGCCATTTCACATGCATGTCAGTACAGGCTTCCACTGTGGCTGCAGCAGAAGAGTGCTAGACCTGCTTCTACCAGAATTAAATGTTTGTAACCAAAGTGACACATGTTATATCATCCACCTTAGTGGAAATAGAATAGTACAAATGCCCCATGTGCCCAGAAAGGGGAGAACTGGATATCTGGCTGAAGTGTTAGTGTTAGTATCTACCATGACTTTTAAAGTTAATATACTTCCTAGAGTTAAGGTATTATACACAGATGTTGGAAGACAGGCTCTCTGGTAAAAGCAATTGACATAAAGTATATTTATGACTTTACATTGATTGCCAGGAAGACAAGAGTTCTGTAACTTATGGTAAGAGATGAAGCATAGTAAATATAATCTTCATAAAATGGGATTAGTCATTTAACAAGTCAATTTCTCATAGTTCACAGGATTATCCATATTCTGTATCCTTCATCATTCTTATAAAGAGGCAATTTATCACATTTGAATAAACAAAGTATTTTTAGGCTCAAAGCTTGTGTGCAAAGCTCTTAATCTATATAAAAATTGTGACTTTTCATAAAGAATGAATGGCAAGAGCCTTATGTGTTATTTCATTCTTAATATTTATTGCAAAAAGCATGCCTTACATTGCTGATTCTGTGATCTATCTCTCTCCTTCTTTCCTCCTCTCTCTCTCTCTCTTTCTCTCTCTCTTTCTACACACACACCCCCCCCAACAACTTACTTCTAAATAACCCAAATGCAGTGTTGTAGGTAGGGGATTCACACACACACACACACACACACACACACACACACACACACAATTTGCAGGGTTTCAGTGTCTTTGGGTGTTGATTTATCATTATGTTATTTCACATAATAAAATTGGGGTCTATCTTGTTCTATGTTGTCTACACAGTGCTGTATTGCCATCTGGTATACCATAGGTACTCAATAAATATTTTGAATGACTAAATAAATTAGATTAAACTTATTTATCATTGCTATTAAGTTGCCCAAAATACTGCTTCTCATCTGCTTTTCTTTGTTTGAGATAACAAAATATCAACATCTTTCACCATGGTTTTGTATTTGTGACATTTTTAGGTCTGTAATTTTATTACATTTGATTTCATTTTGATATTTTACTATGTCATATTACAGTGTATTAAATTCATTATAGTTACATTTATTGTTGCCTTGTCCTTACGTTGGCATTAAGTGTATAGATATTTTCCTTTATGCTATTTTGTGTGATATTAATATTGCTCAGTTGCTGTCATTCTCCTTGACAGCAACAGATGGGAGTTGTCTTTCTTCAGGGGAGGGTCACCCTGTGCACACACCATCCTGCCTCCCCAGGCAGTCTCCTGTCTGCTTCCTCTTGGCCTCTGCTGCTCTCAGCTCCTCGTATCCCAGAAGAGGAGCTCTTGTTATGCTGCACCCATCTTGGGCGGTGTTTTCCTCCATGGGCTCTAACTCTCATCCTCAAGATGACTTCACTCTGCCTACTTTCAGCTGTGCTGGAATTCCACCCTATGTCTGGCCTTCTGAGACGACTCCTGGTTTGGGGGTGAATAGATGTCTGGGCCAAACTCATTTTCATTGACTTCTGTGTTTGTCACAGTGGTGAGTGACTGCAGCATATGGTCATTAAGCCATCTTGAAACCTGGAACTTAACATGACACTCAAAAGGGAACTACTCTTCTCTCTCTGGACAATTCTGTTAGCTTTTACTTCAATTTAAACCATAGAACTCAGTTCTTTCTTACTGAACCATGTTCCTTATTGTTCCATTCTGTTATTTAATTTCACAATATTCTTATGAACTGCATGTTGAATCTTGTGTATTTTAGTAAGGGACACCATTCTTTGTCACAATCAGACATGAAATATCACTTTTGCCACATTGATTCTGGAAAATTTGAGATATAGCTAAAGAATTTTATGGCAATATGTGTGAAAAACTTCAGATCTTAAACTAGATTTCTTTATAGTGTATCACATAAATGAGTCTACCTATAAATAATGATTTGCATCTATGTATGTGGACATATAAAACAGAATCTCTATGTTAATTTGACTCATTAATATATCGATATGTTTATTATTTTTATTGTTCCTATTTTATTTCATATCTAAAACTTCATATATTTCAGGGAAAATTCAAATATTCTTTAATTAGGTAAATTAAGGGTAATATTAGTATGTTTAAAAGGACTATGCTTCTCTTCTGGTTTTTAACAAATATGATGTATTATACTCCAAATCTTGAAAAAAGAAAGAGAAATAATGACTTCCTTTTATCCTTCTTTTAATAACAAGGGTTCCAAAAGTAGACTTCTAAGTTCATTGCTTTTTAAATGAATTTTAGTCAATCATCTCCAAGTTGGTCTTTTCAATAATAAAAGTATTAACTTGCTTTTTTCTGAATTAGTAATCACTAAGTAATTCAAATAAGCATTTAAGGATCCTGTCTCTTGGGCCCATCAAAGAATCCAAAATCCTTTTGATGGTAGAGTCTTTTAGCCCATACCTTATCAAGGAGATTTGCCATGTGTACTAAGTAGGACATCATAATGTCAAATGTGTTAACCCATTGCAAGCCTCTTAATCAATTTACTGGCTTGGCTTAAGGCTACCTCTGTGTTCTCCTGCCACAGATAAATTTAGTACAATTTGTGATGTGGAAATATTTTACTCTAGCTGTTTATATAACTCCGACTTTTTCCTTAGAGACTTGCTGAACGAGTTTTCTATCCTTCCTTTCCTCTTTGATCTAAGGCTGTCGGAAATTCATTTACATTTCAGACTCTCTGGTTAAATATATGTCCTTTGGGTTATGAAGAATTGAGAGATGACAGACATGGACATAAATTTCATGATCTATTGAAGTATCGGATACTCCATTTTATCCTCTTCTTTTAAGTGCTTGCCTGTTGTGTGATTTTGTATAAATGTGCGTGCATATACTTGTACAACTATATATCTGTGTACATACATATACATACCCACCGACACATACACAGATTTTAGATCCCTTGTTAAAAAATACCTATATGGTATAATTCCTTACCAATGTTGCATATTGAAGAAGTGTTTTGACTTGTTTTATAATTACTCTGACTTTGCAAATCCAAATACACTTGTTGACCCAGTCTGGACATTTCTTCTAAGAAGCAGTTGTTTTACTAGAATTGCACTTTAAAATCACTTTTTCTGACATACTTCTTTTACCTGATAGTTTTTTTTTAAGATAACCTTGTTTTAGAGATTACACCTAACATGCTATTTATTTTTATTTGGTTTGCTTTTCATGGCACAGAACAGTTGATACAAATATACCTTGTCCATCCTTTAATAATAGTCTAAACTATTGGTAATATATGTCCTACTTCAAGTACCTATGGCCTCCAACAATTAGTAACCATTATTTTTAAACCTTCTAATCATATATAAAAAATTTAAATAATTTTATTTTAAAAATAAATAAAATCTAATAAGAACTGATATGAATGTAGTTTGGGATCTAACCTAAAGCATTCCCAGAGCTCAATATTAAATATGTTGGCTTTGCCTGTGTCCTAGTCCATTTTCTGCTGCTATAACAGAATACCATAGACTGAGTAATTTATAAAGAATAGAAGTTTATTTGACGATAGTTCCAGAGGCAGGGCAGTCAAAAAGCATGGTGCCAGCATTGGGAGAGATCCATCCCATTTGGAAGGGTGGAAGGGCAAGTGTGTGCAAAAGAGACAAAGGCCAGGCTTGCTTTATAACAACCTGCTCTCATAATAACTAATCTTCTCCCATGATAATGACATTAATCTGTTCATGAGGATAGAGCCCTCATGACCTAAACATCTCTTATTAATTTCTGCATACCAACACTGTTGTACTGGGGATTAAGTTTCCAACACATGAATTTAGGAGACACATCCAAACAATAGCATGAATGTGAAAAATATAAATTCTGTATTTTAAACAGTGGCAGCAAGTAACATTTCCTAAATATAAAATTTATTAAAATTCCCTTCATAATTTCTAACTTTAAAAATATAGTTTAATATTAGTTTATCATAGAAAGAATTAACTTCATTATTCACAATCTATTTGTTTTTTATAAAGCCGTTATCTCAGCCTACATCTTGCAAAGACTACAGAATGAATAACAAAATTCAGTCAATGAGTTCAAATAGCATGTGTGAAATTTTATGAGTTTTTTAAAATTGAATTTAGTGAAGAAAATTACTAACACAAATAAACAATTTGGCGACAAGAAAGATAATAAAAGTCTACTCAAAATCTTTGAAAAAGCAACATGGTAGTCTATAGTAATAAGCAATAGAAGAACTAGGAACTAATCCAGAGCTAGATAACTATACTGAAATTTTCAGAAAAAAATATCCCATTGCAGAGGTCAACTCTATATAATATATAAGAAATTTTAGACAAAAAGAAAAATATGTGAAAACATTGGAAATGGATATATAAATTAACAATACATTATCTTGTAAGATAGATTTTAAATATAAGCTTATTGCATTATTACTATTAAATTACCACTGACTGACCAACACTAAGGTGCTCACACAGTAGTAATATTCTTTGTGGGTAGTGGGGTTGGAGGTGGATAAACTCACAACTAATGGGGGGGGAAGGGCACGTCTCAAATCATGGTTAGGATGTGGCAAAGTCCTAACATGTAACCAGAATGTTTGTACCCCCATAATTTCCTGAAATAAAAATAAATAAATACATAAATACATTATCAAAAATTTCTCTGCTCTAAGAATTTGTAAGTATTAATACTTTTAACATATTTATGAGCATTAATAATATTCAGAGAAGAAAAAAATAAATGGATTTTTAAAAAATTACTATCTTTCTTACCCTAATCATTTTGTTAAAAAATAATTTTTAAAATTCTTGTCTAAAACAAGTACAACTAAATAAACATGAGCAAACTAAAAGTGGACATAGTAGAGAGACAGAACTGTCTAGCAGACATCATTTTTCATACCTTTCAAAATTTTATCTCTCAGTTTATGCTAATAAAGCCACATTTTTCCTTTCAGCAAATAGAGGGAGAATATTTGGGGAGACCTCTGCAAACATGTTGGGTTGCCTCTGTTCTGTAGGGTTGGGGACACCACTGATGTTGCTCAATAAGGAATTATGTCATTTATTTATACAGCAATTGGTACATGACCCAAGCCAGGACAACCAGAATTTTACTCTAGGACTAGATACTTGTCTTTAGTTAGAGAATATTTTCTTTTTCTTTTTCTGTCAGATCTCCAGTTGAAAGGACGGTGACTAAATTCAACTCAAATTATATTTCTATTCCTCATAACTTAAAAAAGTACTGAAGAAATGATTGTTTGATAAAATGGTTGCAGATTTTGTTTTGCCTTTTTAGCATGGAGAATAAGTGAAGAGTGAGGAATTTTTATCTTCCATGTGGCACAAATTAACATAATTGTCAGAATTTTTTTAATTTAACTTTTATCTCCCTCCAACAATCTAAAAGTTTCCCATTAAAACATTTAAACTGAAATGAAATAAGCGACTTTCAAATCTCTGCTTATTTTATGTTAAGCATTCACATAAATGTTATCATAAATGCAAGTGTCACATATTTATTAACCTTATAGGAAACCCTTAACTTTTCTGCATTAGTTCAAATTCTTCAATCATGCAGATATGTTTTTGAATCATGTTTTGAAGTAAGAATTAGGCTGATTTTTCCAGAGATAATGAATTAAATGAGTATCTGTGCCTGTACACGCTGATTCCTCTGAGTCGCCTTCCTATTCTTTCTCCTCATCCCCCAAAAGGATCTTGAAATTTTTCTTTGTGGAAATGTTAAGAAGCTATTCATAGAAGCCCTTACAATAATATAAGTAGAAGAATTTACTAAATTTTAGCAATGCTTCTTCCTGGTCTTGAAGGAAGAAGATATTTTTAGACATCTCACACATGACCCTGTACTTCTTCCTAATTTTGGATTTGTGAGTTTCCTGATGGCTTTCTTTTTATATAGTGTATCATAGTGTATCATATTGTGATTCCATATACATAATTAACTACAAGGGTTAAACTATACTGGGAAATGTTAGAGTGTGCTTATCAGTCAGGGTACATGCTGACTGAGTTTGTCTTGAAATTCTGCTCTGCTCTCTCTACCCTACCAAGATTGACAGAACAATTGCTATCTAAAACACTGGCACTGGGGCAGAGCAAGAGAACAAAAGAGTGGATAACACCAGCAAACTCCTTATTCATTGAACACACGTAGTCACATGACTCATTCAAGACCAGAAACTACAATCCTACCATGTGCCTAACAGGAAAAAAAAAAAAAATTGGAAATACCTAATATAAATAATACTAATTGCTATCATAATGAAATCATCATATCCTATGGCTGCTCATTTAAATAATCTACTCATTTAAAATTGTATTTGTGTTTTAATTTAACCTCTAAAGGAATTATGAGGTTTTAATCACTCATGGGCCCAAAGGAAAGATTTAAGATGTGTGCCTAAAACAAAATCAACTATAGAAAATACTCTATTAATCCTAGGTAACAAAGTTTAAGTTTTCAAATAAAATCATCAATAAATAATTGTCAAGAATGAGTTTATAGTAGTAGACCTCTAACCTAGAAACCTTTTTTTTCTCAAAGCACATAAAACAAAAACAGAATAAAACAAAATATAAGATACAGTCCGAGAAACCAGAGCAAAACTGATTTACAAAAGAATGAAGACTCATCCCGCTGGTGGGGAGTAAGCCAATTATTCATCTAGTCCCATACAACTGGCTACTTATGAAACATTAAAATCAAACCACTTCAGGCAAGTGCTTTGTAATGGATTAACTTGTCCATGATGTAATCAAGCTTTAGAATAATATTACAACTGCCAAACAAGACTTTCAAACAGCAACATTAAGACTCTTTGCCAGCTGAATCCATTACTGTAGACAGAAATCCTCCAGGCAATGTTAGGTCACTGATTATAGCAATTTATTTCTCATTAGCCTGTAACTACCTGACCTCTTCATCTGTTTCTGCTCTATGAAATTGCAGTTCAGAATTTATACATACAAACTCATAAGGAATCATTTTATTTCTTTCACTCAAAAAAATGTGAATATAATTAAATGCAAGTGATTATTCTTCAGAATTCTAGGCAGGAAAGCTGACCAGTTAGTTCTTATACTTGGGGTTTCACAAGAGAATGATATTCTATACAAGAAAAGAAAATCAGAATCAGACCTTGATTAGAGGTGCATGATTGTGACATTCATCACAGTGTATTCAGAAGTTCATATTGGTAGAAAACTGCAAATTTCTTATCCTTTATTTAATAAAATTTTAAAGATACAGAGCAAAACTTCAAGTAATGGAAAATCCCTAAGTCATTAGAAAATAAACATTCTAAATGTACAGAAAGTGATTAGAAGCATCCTAATTTATCAAAATTTAGCATCACCCTGCTTTAAAATTAATAAGTGTTAGGTAGATAGGGAGAGATTCCAAGTCTCCTAGGAATGAAAGTGGGTACTATTGCCTTGGTGCAATTTCCCCACCTGGGAAGAAGGACAAGGGTGGGCCCCAGGTCCCCATCTTGATCCTGCTCCACCCTAATCTTCTCCAGAATGACTGGCATACTTGGGGGAGGAGGGAATACCCTATCAATTGGCCAATCATAACTTAACAAACCAGCTGCAAAAGAATGCAGAGAACTCTCTAGCCCATGGGCCAAGCAGCATGGGTACCATAGAGTCCGGAAATTGAACTAGCACTACCTACATACATAGTTAAGACTCAAGTCATGCAACTCCCAACTGTCCAATCAATGTGGTTCCATGCTGATGTCTGAGCTACAGGGGGATCCCAATCTGGGCACTATAAAGCAAAAGTGAGACCATAAACCACCTCTTTTTGTGCCCTTCTTTGGCTCTCCCTTTGCTGCTACAATGGGTCTGATCCTCATCCGTGGCATATGTATCAAGCTCTGTAAACTTATATCTTTCTCTTGCTCTATAATCCTATCTTTCTCTCTTCAATAAACCTCATTTTTCCATACTTGCCTTACTTTGCCATGTCTGGTCATTCTTCGGCCATGAGCGCACTAAGAACTGATATTTCAGACTGAAACGTCACATAAGTATATTTAAAAATAATGTATGTTATATCAGTTCCCTATGGCTGCTATAACAAAATTGCTACAAAGTCAGTGGCCTATAACACAGAATGATTCTCTTATAGTTCTGAAGGCTGGAGTTCTGAAATCTATTTCACTGGTGTTACAATGGCTGCACTCCTTATGGAGGCACTAGGGAAGAATCCATTTCTTTGGGATTTTTAGCCTCTAGAGATGCATTTCTCGCATATATTTTGGTAATGCACACCCTTTATCTTCAAAGTCATCAGTGTAGGTATAACAGAAAAGCTTCCTCTTTGCCCGCTGAAAGTTTGCTGAAATGACTGACAATAGACAGATTAATAGGAGAAAACCTGTAACAAATTTATTAACATGCATATGAACATGACACAGAAGTCCCACAAATATGAGACTCAAAGTATGGCCAGATGGTTGAATCTTAAATACCCTCTTCATAGGGGAGAGAGAAATAAGGGATGTATGAAATTGAGAGGATATTAAGTGATTTTCAGGGAAAATTAATGAGTCCAAATAACAATGGCCAGGGACAAAGTTCTTCTGAATACTGGGGAAGGTGCAACAGAACAGGTAGGTGATGAGCAGAACACCACCTTGAACAAAGATTATCTATTATGCAGATAAAGTCTCCCTAGTAATCTCTCTGAATTGCTCTCAGAAGAACAGACGGACTGTCTGTCTGGGTATGGTGATAACTTTTAGTTTCTTCTTTTCTCCAGTGATTAATTTTTCCTGGTTATTTAATGAGATTCCTAAGGAGAGAGGTCTTAACACAACTGTGTTTCTTTTGGAAAGAAGTTTTCTTAGATAAGAAAATTCCAGAGAGTCCCTCCCTGAGCTTGGGGAAAGAAAGAAGATCAGAGAGACTGGAGGAATAGAGGTGTGTATCAGAGAGAAACCTTGGTTCTGAGGATTATTTCTGAGGCCTTTGTATTTTAGTTCAGTATTCAGTAAGCCGAAGTGCCAAACTTTGAGGGCATTCTGTTTTGAGCCCCAACATTAGCATAGTATTTTGCTTCAGGCACAACACTGCTGCTTTCTTCACTCTGTCTGTCTTTTCTCCCTCTCACTTTCCATCTCTTGGGGGATTTCCTTTAAGCATTGGAGGAGTGAGCAACACTAAACCAGAAATATAAGAAATTTAAAGGATTACTTAAAGAGGAAGCATTTCCTGAATCTGGTTTTAAAATTCCAGAAAAATATTCTAGTAATCTCTGTTTATATTATGTACCTAGCATCTTGACCAAGTTCTGTTGATTTTTAAAAATCTGAAAGATTTTAAAAAAATAATCAACCATGATTGGGTCCCATGCCCACTACTATTTTGAGCAATATGTATTATGTTTGACTGTCCTATTAGAAATATATACATTGAGATTTCACAAAAATAAAGCAGAATTCCTATTACCACAATGAGAGTTTCTCAGTCCAAAGCCAGTTCTAAACTTGTGTACAAACAAAGTTTATGTCTATTTGTCACAGTTGATTTGGTAAATTTCTGCAACATTGTGTTGGTTTCAAGAATACCAAGATAAAAATTCAAAAGCAGGCATTACCATTCTTAAAAAATGTTCTTGTAGTTTAAATGTCAGACTATTCTGCATTAGCTCTCAACATTAGGCATCTTGTGCCTAATAATAATGACTAATAATAGTGTCTAAAAATTATGTCTAATAATAGTCAGGGCTCTTGACTTATAAATGGATTCATCAGTCAAGCATGGTGGTTCTATCTTCTCTATCCCCTATGCTGACACTCTAATTTAAAGTGTCATTTCTCATACCTGCATAACTAGAACAACATCGTATTTGAATTGTTTCACCTTATGATCTATCTACACCACCCATCCTCCATATCAAACCAAGCTTTCATATTAATGTTTCTTATTTCTTTTCTGAAGAAAAGTGGTAGTAACTAAATTATGTTCTTTCAGTTTGGAAGGTCAGAGGCACCCTTAGCTGTATTAAGGCATGGGAGTTTATTGTAAAAGAGGAAATTAAGAAAGAACAAGACATAATCTAAACAGACTTGGTGAACAACCAGAAAATCAGAAGATACATGACAGCTTTAGTGACAGTCATCTTGTATCCTCAGAAGTGATGCGTATTTTGACATTTTTTCTATATTGACTATTGTATTTGATGATAATCTTTAGGTCAGGTAGCCAATCCCTTCTTGACTATAATATTTGTGAGGACAGGTATTCTGTACATTTTGTACAGCACCACATATCTCTAATGTCTGGATTGTAACATGCCTAGCTTCAGATTAGAAAAGAGGGATTATGAATAGATTTAGAGGAAAATATATATTAATAACTAGATCATCTTTATTTGATATAATTCACCCTTCTTACCAGAAAGACTAACCAGAATAAAGGGTGAAAAGAAGAACAGCAATCACATTTAAAACTATTAATCATGGTTACCTGGTCTGCAATAGGTGCCAAATCACCACACAATATCTGTATTATGGTGAACTTCGTTGGGAGCTTTGAATGACAAGAAAGATTCAGCTAAAATATAATTACTGGCCCTGAGAAGAGAATAGGGCAAATAGAAATAGCATATTTTCATAGGTGTAGTAGGGAAACAAAAGTATGTTTTTGAAATAAAGAAAGAACTGAAATTTTAGAGGGAAAAATGCATTATATTCTAGAATAAATACAGACTAATCCTAAGGAATGGCTTGGTGAATTTATTCAACTTCATGGTAAAACAGGTAAGTTCCTGCTGTTAGCAGAACAGGAAGAATGCAAATGAAATGGGCTAAGATAAATTTGGCATATAAAAAATGAATGCTAGAAATTGAACAAAGTCTAAATATTCTAAGAAAATCAAAATAAATGTATCCCCAAATAAATTTTAATTCCATTATGAAGTAAACAGAAAGACATTCTTGAACATGTTAACCTTTCATCTCATTGAGTGATGATTCGTAAATTAAAAAGAAATCAGGTTTTATTTCACATTAGTAGATTTTTTAAAAAGGGGCTAAAAAGAAAAGAAAAATAAATGACAGAAGTAGAAATCTCAGAAGATTAAGGTTATCAGAGACAATATGGAAAACATTGTAGCCAAATATAGCCTATGAATTTAAAAAAAATATCTAAAAATGGAAAGCATCCTATCTAGAGTTTTAGTTTCTTAGGGCTACAGTAACAACTTACCACAGACATGCTGGCTTAGAACAATAGGAATTTATCACTCACAGTTGTAGAGGACAAAGTCTAAAATTAAGTTGTGCAGGGACCACACTCCCCAAAAAATTCTTCTTTGCCTGTTTTTAGCTTCTGGTGCCTCCCACCAATCATGGGTTGTGGCTGTATCACTCCAATATCTGCCTCATTTTCACATGGCCTTCCTAGTGTGTCCCTGTGTGTCTCCCTGTGTCTGCCCTCCTCTTATAAGGATATCTGACACCTTATATGACCCACCCTAATCTGGTTTGACCTCAATTTAATGACATCTGCAAAGACCCTATTTCCAAACAAGGTCACACTCTGAAGTTCCAGGTGAGTATGAATTTTAAGGAGAACAATATTGAACCCACTACATCAAGAATACAAATGTTCACCAAATTTACAAGAGCTGAGAGAAAAGAATGTGAGACAAGGGGAGATTAAATATGAGTTGGCAGAATTCAGAAAAAAAAAAAAAAGAAATCCCAGAAAGGAAGGCCTTTTAGTAATAAGCACAAATAAGAGTAGAAACTGTTGAAACATAATAATGGATATAATACAGCAAATTAGAAATAAAGAAAACAAATTAAAAATCATTGAAGACTTTAAAACTACCAAAGCAAACAAGATTGAAATGGTTAACTAAGAGATCAAGTGTATGCATTATCAATCACCAATGCTTTAAATGTAGATTACTAAGCTAATATAACAGAAACAAAGGTAAAATTCAAGACAGATTTTTAAAAATAAACTATTTAAAAGTTCAAATAAACAGTACTCAGAAATCCAGAGGGGGAAAATATATATATAGGTTGACCAATACAAAGAGAAATTTGACACCAACAATAATAAAAAGAACAAATCACCTAAAAGAAACAAACAAAATACTGGTTTCATACTTCTTCACAGATATATTAAACATTAGAAGTCAGTAGAACAGTATTTTTGAAGTACTGAGTGAAAAAATATGTGACTAGAATTTTCCACACTGCCGGATATTTCTGACGTGCAAGAACTCATGGAATTTGTTTTCTGTGAGTCCTTCTTTAGAAAACCATAACTGGGCTGGTGAGGAAACAAATAGCCCTGTGGAGACACCCAGGAGAAGAGGAACTATAGCCTTTAACCAACATGCAACAGTAATTTGGCCAAGCATATGACTGAGCTGCCTTGGAAAGAAATCCTCCAGCTACGGTCAAGCCTTCAAAAGACAGCCCTGGCTAATATAGGAGTACATCTTAAGAAACCCTGAGCCAGAAATAGCCATTCTGGACCTATAGTAACTATTAAGGGTGGGTGTGTCTCAGACTTAAATACCTGCAGTACTGGTTGGCAATGGAATGTGAATGATATGATTCATTGAAATATAAACACTGTACAATTATATAAGTGGGAAAAGTAAATAGTGAGTAGTTATATAATTCTACCTGTTTGTTGAATCTTTCCCTAGTAAGAAGAAAGACTTATTCACTGGGCAAAGGGCAGGAACCCCATTGTCATCAATGGCCCAGGCAATGATCCACTGTTTCTTAAAGAGAGGTAGAAGTTAAAGGTATCTTCCTTTGGGGAAGAAGCAAGAAACATTTGTGGACACAGTGTCCTGCACTGATAACTTTCAGAGGTCTGTTAACACTGGAAGTGGGAAGGATCTGATCCTCTACCCTTCCAAAGACATAATGCATATTTTCACTCACATGAGGAAGGATTCACTGAGAAGTCCCTGTCTCTAAGGCCCAGCCACGTAAACCTTATCAAAGACTGACCAGTACCTGGAGACTCAAGACTCCCTTCAGTCCCCCACCCCCAATAGCACAAATAATGAGAGAATCTAATGTATGTGGGGAAAAAAATAATAAAAAGTACACCATTTTTTCCTGGAATTTTCCTATATTTGAAACTAATAGGACAAAAAAGAAACTCATAATAAATAAAAAATATTGCAAATTGTATTAAATAGCATTAATTGGTTTAATTGCAGCATTAAAATAAAAAAGCAACTATAATCTCAAAAAAATGGCCCAACTTCAATTTGAAACTCTAAATAATTCTTGGGAACAGATGAAATCTAATTAAAAATATAGAATAACAAATAATTTAGTAATTCATAGCAAATCCATAAAACTAAATTAAGACTCAGAGGGACCAATTAATTTACAATATATTAATAAACAAAAAAGCATGAAAATATATCATGTATTTATCTTACATTGTGAAATTATAAAATTTATTTAAAAGTTATAAAAATATTTCTGCTATGATTTTTATTATTTCTTTTATTCTGTTTTGTGCTTACATTGTTATTCTCTAGCTTCCTAATATAGAAGCTTATATTATTGATTATAGATCTTTCTTCTAATATAAGCATTTAGCACTATAAATTTCTCTCTAAACACTACTTTTGTGGCATCCCTTAAATTTTGATTAGTTATATTTTTATTTTCATGTAATTATAATTTTTTTCATTTCTCTTGATACTTCCTCTTTGATGCATGTGTTTTTTAGAAGTGTGTGTTAATCTCCAAATAGTTGGGAATTTTCCAACTATCTTTCTATATTGGTTTCTAGTTTTATGCTAGTGTGGTCTGAAAGCATACTTTGTATAATTTCTATTATTTTAAATTTGTTAAGGTGTGTTTTATGGCCCAGGATGTGATCTATCTTTTTTTTTATTTTATTTTATTTTATTTTTTTTAATTGGGGGAAAACTGCAAAGCATTTACAGTACAATGTTCCGTGTGAACTTGAGAAAAATGTGTATTCTGCTTTTGTGGGATAAAGTATCCTAATAATACCAATTAGATCCAGTAAATTGAGATGCTGTTTAGTGCCTTTATATCCTTATTAATTTTTTTTGTTTGTGGTATCTGATAGACATCTAAGACTTCAAATGTAATAGTGGCTTCATCTATGTCTCTTTGCTATCTATCAGTTTTGCCTCACATATTTTGTATTTTGATTTTCTGTTAAGTGCATACATATCAAATATTGGTATATCTTTTTGGAGTATTAACATATTTATCATACCACTCTATTCCTGATAACTTCCCTTGCTCTGAAGTCTGCTTTGTCCAAAATTAATATAGTTATCTCAGACTTCTTTTGATTAGTGGTATTTCAATCCATCAGTGTCACTACATTTCAGGTAGCTTGCTTGATTTTCTTTCCCTCCCTCCCTTCCTTCCTTCCTTCCTTCCTTCCTTCCTTCCTTCCTTCCTTCCTTCCTTCCTTCCTCCCTCCCTCCCTCCCTCCCTTCCTTCCTTCCTTCCTTCCTTCCTTCCTTCCTTCCTTCCTTCCTTCCTTCCTTCCCTCTCTCTTTCTTTTTTTCTTTCTTTCTTTCTTTCTTTCTTTCTTTCTTTCTTTCTTTCTTTTCTTTATCTTCTTTCTCTCTCTTTTTCTTTCCTCTTTTTAGATGATATATAATTGGGTCTTATTTTTTATCCATTGTGGAAGTGTCTTTTTTTAACTGGTGTATTTGACATTCACATTTAAACTAATTATTGATATACATGTATTATGAGCTATCATTATAAATTCTTTCTATCCCTTCTTCTATCCCTTTCTATCCCTTCATAGCAAATGATAGCTATGAATTTATAGCTATCATTATAAATTCTTTCTATCCTTTCTATCTCTTTGTAAATTTGTAAATTTACAAATTTGTAAATCCCTTGTATTTTTTCTTTGTTTTTTTCTCTACTTTTCTGCCTTCTCTTGTTTTAACTAAGCATTTTATGTGATTTCATTTTCTCTCCTCTCTTAGCATATCAATTATACTTTCTTTTTAAAATTTAGTCATTGTCCTATAGTTCACAATATACCTTTACAGCTTATCTAATAATAACTTTCAAATAATACTATACCATTTCACAAGTGGTGCCAGCGCTTTATAACAGAATATATTCAATTCCTAGAAATCAGTATAACAAAATTGCTTTCCTATATACCAACGGTGTATGAGCATATAGAATTCTAAATTAAAGCCACAATACCATTTATCTTAGCATCCTCAAAAATGAAATACTTAAGCAGAAATCTAGCAAAGTCTGTACAGGGTCTATATGAGGAAAAGCCTACAGCCTCCTCTGAAAGAAATCAAAAAGATCTATATGAATACAGAGATATATTCCATGTTCATGAATACAAAGACTCAACATTATTAAGAAGTGAAGTCTTCCTAAATTGTTCTATAAATTCAATGCAATACCAATCAAAATTCCTATAAGTTATTTTGCAGGTATTGATAACTGATTCTAAAGTTTATATGGAAAGGCAAAAACCCAGAGTAGCCAACACAAAACTGAGAAGAAACTCAGAGAACTTACATTGTCTGACTTTAAGACATAAAAGTGCAGGCTGTAGTAATCAAGCTAGTATATTAATGAAAAAATAGATAAATTCTATCAATTGAACAGATTAGAGAGCTAAGAAACATCCTCACACAAATACCGTCAACTTATATATGGCAAAGGAGCAAAGGCAATTCAACAAAGAATTTATAATCTCTTCAACAAATGGTGGTAGAACAATTGGATATTGATATGCCAGAAAAAAAAAAAAAAAAGAGAATCTAAACACAGATCTTACACTTCTGACAATTAACTCAATGGATCTTAGACTTATATGTGAATGGAAAACTATAAAACTTCAGAAACTTCTAGAAAATAGCATGCCTAGGTGACTTTGTGTTTGGCGATGAGCTTTTAGATTTAACACCAAAAGTATACACAATAAAAGAAGAAAATGTAAATTTAGATGTTACAAAATTACAAACTTATGTGTAAAACATTGTCAAGATAATGAAGAGGGAAGCTACAAACTTGAAAAAAATATTTGCAAAACACATACCTGACAAAGAAATTCTATCCAAAATATAAAAATTAATTATTAAAACTCAACAATAGGAAAATAAACAACATAATTTTTAAAATGGACAAAATATCTTGACAAACACCTCACCAGAAAGGATATAGAGATGGCAAACAAACATTTGAAAAGATATTCTACCTACATCATTTGTCATCAGATAATTACAACTTAAAGGAACAAGATACCAGTATATACCTATTAGAATGGCTAAAATTTTATAAAAATTGACAATATTAAATGTCGATAAAGATGAGGAGAAACATGGATTCATTGCTGGAGGGAGGGCAAAACAGTACAGCCACTTTGGAAGACAGTTTGGCAATTTTTTACAAAGGCATGACATCTACCTCATTATTTATCGAAAAATTAATTCCTCATTGATCAAAAATTTGAATTTAAAATAGAATCATAAAAATGCAAGAAGAAAACTTATGAGTTATTATTTATAATGTCTTAATGAGGAATTACATTTTTTAAAAAAGAAAAATAGACTGTAAGCAAGACTTCAACAAAATTTATGGCTTAAATGCTAGCAAGACAAAGTCAAATAACAAATGAGAAAGTTAGAAAAAACATTTGCAAAGCATATTATATAATGGACAAAGATATAATTTGTATCAATTATTTTCAGATCAAGCAAAAACATAAAAAGTGTCAGTGACATGAATGAATGATTTCAAGATAAGATATAAAATGTTAAAAACTTATAAAAATACTCATCATAAAAGATTCAAATTAAAACTACAATACGATGCCCTTTTCTTCCAATCAGATTGGACAAATTCAAAACATTTTGATATATCATTGTTCACTAAGATTTATGAAATTAAGACACCCCATGATAAAAGCAGCCACTCTCTGGAACATTATCAGCTTCTTTGATAAAAGAGAGCTCTAGAGTGATTTACAGCATTTGTATACTCCAGACACCCCCAACTCATGACCAGAAATTATTATACTGTCTCATCTAGTTATAGAAGGTCCAGAAAATGAAATCCTCTGAGTTGCTTCATAGGATGTGAGGGAAACAAAACAGTTTTTCCTCTGTTCTCACTCCAAAATCAACACAGACGACTGCTGTGACCAAATGTGTGGGGGTTTTGCTCCACACGCCAAGCAAGCAATCAGTTCTGCAGGGGACAACAGCTGGGTGTCCTCTAACTCAATTCTAACACTATCTAACTAGAGATAGCGTAAGATCCCACAGGTTGAGGGCTTCTGCCTATGCTTTCCATGCCAGTTGCAAGCTCCAGATTGCTTTACCTGTGCTTTTGACTGACTACAAATTCGGTTTCCCTAGATCCTCTCCTTGGGTTAGATTAATTTGGTAAAGTGGCTCACAGAACTCAGGGAAACATTTAAATTTACTTGTTTATTATAAAGGATATTACAAAGGATATAGAGGAAAGGATGCATAGGTCAAGGTATGGGGGAAGGAGCTCCCCAGCTGCACCACCCTCCGAGAACCTCCACATGTTCAGATATCTGAAAGACCTCCAAACCCAGTCCTTTTGGGTTTTTATGGAGGCTTCATTGTGTAGGCATGATTGATTAAACCTGGAGGTTGGTAGGTGGGGCTGAAATTCTCAATCCTCTAATTCTGCCTTGGTCTTTCAGGTGACTAGCCCCCATCCTGAAGCTACCTAGGGGCTTCCATCCATTAACCAATTCATTAACATACAAAAAGACATCACATTGGAGATGCTAAGGATCTTAGGAGCTGTATGCTAGGAAACAGGACAAAGACCAAATATATATTTCACAATATCCCAGGGGGAAATCACAGAAATATTTGTTGAACAGCACTATAATTACCACAATCTGCTTCTAGTTATCAAATATTTAATAAACATTCTTTCTCCTGAGAAAGATAGGCCTGCTGAGCCCTGCAAGCATGGAAATAAACAAAAAATCTTGAGTCCCCTCAAACGAAGTTCTGGATACCTAGGTATCCTTGAAAAGTAAATGAGCATTAATAAGCAAGAAGATAGTAATAATAATAGTCCCGAAGCAAACCAGAGTCAGGAGGTGTTTTACTTCCCTATAGAAACTAAAAGATACAATCTTAACACATGTTTTTGATTTGCTTTTCAGAATCCCTTATTAGATAGGAAATGCATATAAGGAGGAACTGAGGACTGAATTCTGACCAAAGAAGTTCATTGTTCTAAATTTCTCCCTGATGGGCCTGGAGAGTATCACACCCACCTAAACATTCCTTTCCTCTAACTTCAAGACAAAGTCTTGCTTCCTCAACCAATAGCTAATCAATGAATCTTTGGATTCACCTATGACCTGTAATAACCCTCCTTCAAGATCTCATGCCTTTTGGGGCCAGACCAATGTATAACCTCATGTATTTATTTATGATTTTGTCTGCAACTTCTGCTTTTCTGAAATATATCCCTACCTTAAAAAAACAAACAAACAAAAATAAAAAACAACAATAAAAAATCAACCTTGCTTATAACTGTTAGTGAAAAACAAACAAAACAAAAAACAAACAAAATAAACCCCCCAAACTCTGGGAAATAATTTAAAGAGCTTTATTTGGAGCCAATGTGTGTGATAATGGCCCAGACAGCCACACCCAAAAATTCTTGAACAAGTGGTCTGAGGCAGTTGGGTTACAGTTTGGTTTTAAATATTCTGGAGAGACAGAATTGTAGGTAAAATCATAAATCACTACATAGAAGTGTACTTTAGTTTGGTCTGAAAAGGAAGGACATATCAGAGCAAGGTCTTACAGGTTATAGACAAGTTCAGATTCTTTGGTTTGTAATTGGTTAAAGAAATAAAGCTTTGTCTAAATGCTTGGAATGTTTTAAGATTAGGAACTCTGTTAATAGGAAAAAAGACACAATATACTCAAGTGATCAGCTAAGCAATTGAAAATGGCCTGCAGTTGTTTTAACCTTTGCTCTTCATGGCCTTGGGTCCTATTAATAATTTAGTATCTTATTGTCTGAGCTGTGTCAGACCTCTCTTCCCTTCTTGACCAAAAATTCGGTTTTAAGGTTTTTCTGGGATCCCCTTGGCCAAGAGAGGGTCTGTTCAGTTGGCAGGGAAGCTTAGGATTTTATTTTAGTCCACATAAGCCACTGGGGCATTTGGGTCTTAAGCATTAGCTGCCTGCGCTCCTTGATTGACATCATGTAATAAATGCTTTTTCCTCCTGCTGCAAAGTGGCTTTGTTGCACTGGCCATGCAGACCACAGTTGGTTTCGGTAAACCTCCCAAAACAAAATGGCCTCCAACCCTCCCTAAAGTATGTTCAAAAAAAAGTCCCAGTATTAAGGTGATAAAAGAAAATTTTAATTAAGTACTATATAAATCTAAGAAATGGAGCAAGTATATAGAAATTAAACAGATTTAGTAGCCTCTATAAAAAGTAAATGGTGAAACCCAAATCAAGAGTTTTAATGTTTAGAGTGCACTTTTTATGGACTATATTTTTTGGTGTGTAGAGGTGTAGAATTTAATTCACTCTAATATGCATATATTCAGATTATTGGCCAATTGTTCTTTGCCTTCAGAAAAGATGTTTAAATGTTTTTGTGTAATTAAAGAAATTAGTTAATGTGAGGCAGGTTAATAATTTTTCAAATTAAGTTTGAGATCCTCATGTTCTTTCTTTGATGAAATATTTAATATTTTAGAAATATTTTTTCCTAGCTGAAAAAGAACAGCCCCAATAGTATACAGCTAAGGCACAGAATGTAAAGGTGAAAAAAATAACCAGAGAGAAATTTTGCATTTAACTGATTGTTGTGGTTTTATTTGTATGTCATTATAAATATATTCTTATTGCTACATGATTTTAGAATCAAATTTCAGTTCTTTATCTAATGATTTATTTGTATTATCTGTGATATCACTACATATACAGAGGTCAATGTTAACATTTGTTAGTCATTAACATTTAGCAATTCTACAGTAAACATGGTATGTTTAATTCTGTAAAATTAAACACACCATGATTACATTGTTTATACTTGATTTATACTTTGTTTCTTCTGTGTAAGTATAAAAATAGGTTTTTAAGGTGTTGTATTTTAAATTGTTTTTCCTCACAAATTTTAAGACTATATACATTTCCACCATTAATGTAAATATGCTGTCACTATGTCATGAGCTGATTTGTTTTGTTTCTCTGTTTGCATTAAAATAAAATGTGTTTTGAAGCATGAAATCTAACACAATGAACATATCTGAGGTAAAATTACTAAAGTAGCAAAAAATGCATGGAATATATAAAATAACTCAAAATTCTAGAATTTGGAATTAATGCTGACACTATATTGTGCAGTGTACTTGTAGTATCTTTATTATTGTCATTCGTATTCTAGAGGTTCTCATGGGATTATCTTTTTTGCACAGGAATTTTATTGTCACATTAGATGTCAGCTTCTAAAAAATTTATGGAGTGGAACAGACGGGTGTTTCCTTCTTAAACTTTTATATACCCAAGTTTTCTTCTCTGATGTGGCAACTGGGATTATCTTTGGATCACACACTGGAAATTTTGCCAGAATACTTTTGAAAAGGAAATGAAGAAAGGATAGGGAATACCAAAGTTTGACATGGACAGCACATCTTCAAGTTTTAAAAAACTAGCAATGTTTTCATTAGAGAAGTCTAAGTAATATTGTTATCAATTTTATAATCTTAGCATAAGCACATCTTGATATTTCACATATTTAATTTGCTTGATGTATTTAATTTTACATAATTAGTTTACATATTTGAATAGTTTATATTTATCAATTAATGTATGATAATGATAGTGCTTTGCATATGTGCTTTAAAGCTAATTCTATTTATTTGATCCAAGATATTGGGGTGGTCATTTCTTCTCCTCACCATTATCACTGGCTCAGCCTACCCAGAGGAGAGAAACCCAATCCAAGTATCTTCCTACTCTGGCTCTTTTCTCTCCCCATTTTCCTCCTTTAATAAAAAAACTCTCATTTATGAGGGCTAAAGTAAGTAGGACCAAACCCCAAATTCACCATGCAACATTTCACTGCATGGCAGAGTCTCTGTATGGACTGCTGATCTTTTTTTGCCTGTTTTATAACTAGGTGATGCAGCCATTAAATACTTTTGCACAATCCTCGGTCAATATAAATGAACATAATATATACATACACACAGACACAATATTTCTGATGGGGGCAGGGATCATACATGGGGAGCAGGAAGCTCTGTTTAGAATTTCAGAGAGAGAAGTTTTTAAAATGTGGAAAAATTCACCATATGTATTAAATATCTTATTCACTAACTCTGATAATGGAAGAGAAACTTCTTTAAATTATCTTCATATTAGAAAGGACATATAGTAGAAGAAATAGATTACACTTTAGGTCAGCAGAGCCCCATGCGAAACTCAATGGCTCTGCACTGAAATTTGTTCCGTGTTTCTAACTACCAACGGACATTACGGTTTAATATATGAAACAGTAGAAAAAAGGAGAATATGATATCTTTAGTGGGAGAATGTTTTCTGCCACTCAATAAGTTATTGCAACCCCCAATATTGATAGTCATGATACAACTCTATGGGTTTGTTTATCATATTTTTAGCATAAAAACAGACAAGCATTGCTCTAAAGAGTCAGAAATTAGTCCTAATTGTGACACTTTTTCTATAAGAAGCAGGTAATTTTGAAAATAATATATTGTATGTGATTTATAAAACTTCAGAAAAAGATTAATGACACAAAACAAAAATTAAAAGAGAAAAAGACAAAAAAGCAAGTGAGCTAAAAAGCAGAGAGAATTCAAGGGAAAAGTTGTAGGACAACTGAAATGAGTGACCCTTATTAATATCTATAAGAAAATTGACACTGGAGAAAATTTTACCAGTGAAATGAAAGACTGCTTTTCAAATCTCTTCCTAAGTGAAGAAGGAAAAAACAATGGAAAGTAAAATGATTTTACACAGAGCCCTCTGGGCTCCCAGATCAGATTCAAAAGGAGAGGGAAGAGAACAAATAAGGATGAAAGAAAACTTTCTTAATATTAATAAAGACAATCCTACACTTACAGATATAAGAGTATAGGTAAGCAAAATAATTTTCTATAGAGTTTCCATTTAAAAATTCCCTTTCCATTATATGGATTTCTTTTAAAAATTTGTTATTTTATTAGTCATTGTCAGACTTCCCTTTTATGTTGAAGGAATAGTTTAGCCTCGTATTTCTGTTTTTATTTTTTCTAGATAGTTTATGCTGACAACCACTTGTCATCAGTTAATCAAAATAAAAATCAGAGAATTTAAAACACCTTTTTTTGAGGACAGAAATAAAACTCCTATGCTCTTTCAACAGAGTAACCAACCCTCCTTTGGCTAAAAATCCCCAAAGTTTTAAGTTCCTGGCCATGACAGGGCATAGGCTGGCCACAACCCCACTTCCCCTTATTGTTCATTACTAGGTTTTATCAAAGGCTTACTTGAGAAGAACAAAAGGCTGGAAGACCCCTTTGCTTACTTCATCTGCCCTCCTCCTGTTTTTATGGTTCCCAGAGGACAGTTGTTTTGTACCACAGAGAGTTTCTTCTTGATAAAAGACTGCCACTGCTGGCCACAGACTGGTTCTGGCCAGTCTCCTGAGGATGTGCTGCTGTTTATGGACTCATGCCCTACATTTTACCTTTTTAAATGTAAGACCTAATTATAATGCATTTAAATGTTAAAACTCTACCCCAAAGTGATCATGGGATATATGTTACATACAGGTAAATCTTATACACATGAGTGTGGGTCTACTTCATAAATAGTCATAACTCCTCCTGAACTCTGTTGAATATGTATACTTGCCCAACCCATTCAGCATAAATTCCTATTTTACCCCTCCCGCCCTTGAAGTGCCTGTCCCACTTCCCACTTTCTAAATCTACAGACTTTGAGACTTTTTTCAGTTGACATGACACTTTATATATAATGAAATGAGAAGAATCTTTATGTTAACAACCCTTTAATTTGCCTTGAAATATTTAGTGCGTCCCTATATGATACAATTGTTATTTCCTTTTAAATTTCTGTAATGATTTTATTATATTTGAAGATCTTGATTTTAGGAAGTTAGCCACATTGATGACATCCTAGAGTTGGCTTTAGCTGCCTTATTGCAATAGTCTCTGTTAATAATGTAGTGCCTTCATTAAGACTCATGGATTGGCCGGGCGCGGTGGCTCACACCTATAATCCTAGCACTCTGGGAGGCCGAGGCAGGCGGATCGCTCAAGGTCAGGAGTTCGAAACCAGCCTGAGCAAGAGTGAGACCCCGTCTCTACTATAAATAGAAAGAAAGAAATTAATTGGCCAACTAAAGAT
>CAUYRT010068888.1:0-21507 GCA_963574885.1 Lepilemur ruficaudatus | reverse complement strand
AAAGTGCCATGATACATCAGCATACAAAAGCAGGTGGCCTACTGACAAGAAGCAGTAGTCAGGGAATGTGGTGCAGGCCTGGGGCTGGTGGCTACTGTAACTCAGACAACAGAAAGGGGGCCTCTCGAGGGATCCTGAGGCCTCTCCATTGCCATTTGGGGAAGAAGGTTTGGCCTGTAGATGTAGACTCCCAACTTACTGGCAGGCAGTTTCCCTTGTGCATCTGTGGGAGGCTGAATAACAGCCTGCAAAGATGGCCACATCCTGAGTCTGATAACCTGTGGATGTGATCTTACATAGCAAAAGGGACTTTGCTGTTGGATTTAGTTAAGGCTCTTGAGATGGGGAGATTATCCTGAATTATGTGGGTGGACCTGAAATAAAATCACAAGTGTCCTCATAAGAGAGAAGCAGAGGGACATTGCACACAGAGCAGAAGGAGGTGTGACCACTGAAGCATGATGCCGTGCTGCTGGCTTTGAAGATGGAGACAGGGACCATGAGCCAAGAAGTGTGAAGAAGGCAGCTCTAAATGATGACAAAGACATGGAAATGGATTCTCCCCTAGAGCCTCCTGAAGGAGGCCAGCCCAGCATGAACCTTGGTTTTGGCTCTGTGAAACTGATTTTGGACTTCTGACATCCAGAAATGTAAGAGAATAAATATATGTTGTTTTAAGCTACAGATTGGTGGTAATTTGTTACAGCAGGCACAGGAAACAGATACAACTCTCCTGATGTGATTTGTTTTTGAGACAGAGTCCCACTCTCTCACTCCAGTTAGAGTACAGTGGTGTCATCACAGCTTACCACAACCTCAAAATCAGCCTCTCAAGTAGGGGGAACTATAGGTGCGCACCACTATGCCCGGCTATTTTTTTCTAATTTTTGTAGAGATGGGGTCTTGCTCCTGCTCAGGCTGTTCTTGAACTCCTGACCTCAAATGATCCTCCCACCTTGGCCCGCCAGAGTGCTAGGTTTACAGGTGTGAGCCACCGTGCCCAGCCCAGATGTGATCTTTAAAAAGCTACTGCAATCAGAGGTTTGGGCTCAGGAGCAGGATATTTGGTGTCCATTTTCTCCTCACCAAGGACAGTGTGCACTGGCCTGAGTTCCGTTATGTGCAATGAGTGCCCTGACTGCTCTGGAACTTGCTGGAATGTTTCATGGAATAACAGGAGCCATAGAAGAGGGCAGCACTCTTCAGTCCTAGTATACCAGCTTGCCCAGTGTACAGGATCCTGTTCCCTTAGCCTAGGGTTGTGGGCAGAGCTTGTCCTACACAACTATGCTGAGGCATCTGAAAGCACTATCTGACAGTATCAGGGCAGAATGTGGTCACAAGGGGTATTCTTTCATTGTCTTAAAAGCCTACTCTGCAGGGTCTCCTCCAAGAAATGACTAAAACTCATGCTTCAGTGACTTAATTCAAGCACTTCTCTCTTCCTTTCAAACAAGTCCTGCTAATTTAGAGGAACCTCAGAGTCTTGGGTGAAAAATCAAAGTGAGACCTCAAGGGGAATGAAATCACATAAAATGAAAGAAACTCCAGGGAACCCCTTAGATCTCACCTCTCTCTGGATTGGGCCATGCTCCAGGCTTGAAAGACCATTAGTGGATCAGAAAGTGAGGAGGAAAGGAGCAAAGCTCTGTGGGCCTTAGAAATTCTGCCTTGTGGCCTGGAAGCACATACATTTTCCCAGCCTGTTTTGTGGTCTCACCGTCCTGGCTGTTTCCCGGGTATCTCTTGGCTTATCTAATAATCATCAGGCCTTTCTGAGTTTCTACCAGGTGCCCTCACCTGTGCTTGGCTTCAAGTCTGAGCTACACAGTCATCTCTCAGTATCTGACAGGGACTGGTTCTGGTAACCCCCATGGATACCAAAATCCACAGATGATCAAGTCCTTGTATAAAATGGCATGGTATTAGCACACAACCCATGAATGTCCTCCTCTATTCTTTAGATCATCTCTAGATTACTTATAATACCTAATAAAATATATTAATAAATGCTACATATTAATAAAAAGTTGTTATACCATATTGATTTTAAAAATGTATAGCACTTTTTATTATTGTATTGTTAGTTTTTATTGTTTCTTTTTTCCCAGAATATTTTCAGTCTGAGGTTGGTTGAATCCAAAGATTTGGAACCTGTGCATACAGAGGGCTGGCTGTATTTGCTTATTCATTCACCAAACATTCACCACGGGTTATGCTCCTTCTGAAGCTCTAGGGAACAATCTGTTCCAGGCCTCTCTCCTAGCATCTGGCTGCTGCTGGCAATTCTGTGGGTACCTTGGCTTGTAGATGTATCACTCCAATCTCTGCCTCTGTCTTTAGATGGCCTTCTCCTCATATATATCTCTGTGTCCCTGTATCTTCACATGACCTTTGGTCAAGGACACCAGTCAGCGGATTTAGGGCCTACCATACTCTAGTATGGCTGTGCGTTAACTTGATTATATCTGCAAAGAACCTATTTCCAAATAAGGTCACATTCACAGGTACCAGAGATTGGGACATCAACATATCTTTTTAGGGGATATTATTCAATCCACAACACCTTCCAGTCTTGGAAATATCTTGCTGCTTTGGAGCAAAGCTGACAGTCCCAACATTCAGTGCCATCTGTGTTTTTCTTCTTTCTGCTAGCCAGGACATGGAGATGAGAAGCTGCCGTTTCCAGGGCTGGGGTATTCAAGATTGGCCAGTAGGCTCAGTGAACCTTCCCCCCTGGCTGACAGTAGGTGGAGAAACAAACATGGATACTCCAGACACTGTGAAACAATCAGTCTCCTGGCTGGCTTCAGTCAAGCAAGCATAGCTGAGAGGGGCTATCAGCAATGATGGGCACTCCTCTGCCCCAAACTTGGATAAAGCAAAACTTGTACCCTAATGTTCAGAGCAGCATTATCTATAATAGCCCAAAAGTGGAAACAATCCAAATGTCCATCAGCTGATGAATAGAAAAGCAAACCATATTATTAGGCTGTAAAAAGGAGTGAAGTACTGATCCATGTTATGGCATGGATGAACCTGTGAAAACTTCTTGCAAAGTGAAAGAAGCCAGCCATAAAAGACCACTTGTATGATTCCATTCATATGAAAGTCCAGAGCAGGAAAATCTATAGAGACAGAAAGTAGATTAGTGGTTGCTTAGGGCCAGGTGGGGGATGGGCGGGAAGTAATGGGGGATGATAGCTGAAGGGCATGGAGTTTCTGTTTGGGGGTGATGAAAATATTCTAAAATTGTGGTGATGATTGCACAACTTTGTGAATATACTAAAAACCATTAAATTGTATACTTTAAATGGGCAAATTGTATGGAATGTGAATAATATCTCAATAAAGCTGTTTAAAAATGTGCTACGGATTCTTGCTATCTCTATATAGTATATAGCATACATATATAATGTATAGTTCCCATTTTACTATGCTTGTTTGAGGCTCTCACACTCAACTATCTTGTTATTACATGGTTGTTTTGTTTAATTACATTGGGTTAATCCCACAAATATTTTTATTTTATTTTATTTTTTTGTATTCTTTAAATTTGAGGGCAAATTTAAAGACTAGTCAAGTGCAATGGTGGGAAGGGGGAAAGAGTAGAAAAAGGAGTTCCACCTGTAACTGACTGTGAACAACCAATGGTGAGAACTCAGCATCTTCTGTCCAGTCCCACTCATGTTTTAAAATTATCACTTGGATTCAATTGACATGCAACAATGAAACCTAAAAATTTGCTAAATAAACTGCACTTCATTCTTTAAGATAATTGGTATTTTCCCTTACTCTGTCTTGTTCTATTAATATAATAGTAAGACTGGCCTTTACCTTAGTGAATGGATTAGTTTCCTGCTCCTGATGTAGCAAATTACCACAACCTTAGTGAGTTCAAACAGCACAAATTTATTATCTTACAGTTCTGGATATCAAAAACTCTTCAAATGGAGGTGTCAGCAGGGCTGCATTCCTACTGGAGGCCTAGGGGAGAATCCATTTTCTTCCTTTTCCGGCTTTTAGAGGTGCCAGCATTCCTTGGCTCAAGGCTCCTTCCTCCATCTTCAAGGCCAGTAGCATAGCACCTTCAAACTTCTCCTCTGGGCCAGGAGCGGTGGCTCACGCCTGTAATCCTAGCCAAGGCGGGAGGATCGCTCAAGGTCAGGAATTCAAGACCAGCCTGAGCAAGAGTGAGACCCCCCCCCAAGTCTCTACTAAAAAAAATAGAAAGAAAATAGCTGGACAACTAAAAATATATATATACAAAATTAGCCCAGTATGGTGGCGCATGCCTATAGTCCCAGCCACTTGGGAGGCTGAGGCAGGAGGATTGCTTGAGCCCAGGAGTTTGAGGTTGCTGTGAGCTAGGCTGATGCCATGGCACTCTAGCCCGGGCAACAGAGTGAGACTCTTCCTCAAAAAAAAAAAAAATCTCTCTCTCTGACTCTCTCTTGCCTCCCTCTTCCAAGGACCCTTGCGATGACATTTGGGCACACCTGGAAAATCCAAACTAATCTCCCCATCTCAAGATCATTAACTTAACCACATTTGCAAAGTCCCTTTAAGCATATAAGGTCACATATTCACAGGTTCCTGCATTTAGGACATGAATATCTCAGGGGCTGTTATTCAGCCCACCACAGTGAAGTTCCTTTTTAGATAGAATATTTAATACAGAGTCTCTCAGAAGACTACCGGTGAGAGTTGAAAGGAAGAGACTTTGCAACCTAGTTATTCTGTGTCTTCTGTAGATGATCCTGCCATTTAGAAATGCCACGAGGCAAAATATCCTGCTTCCCTGTGTGACACAGCCTCTCCTCCCCTGGCAACGGGAGGGATTGGTGCCTCCAGTCCTGGTGGCACCGCTTTGCACATACTACATGCTTGGTAACCACTAGCTCAAGGCTGACTGGGTGCAGGCCGCAGGAGAGGATGGAGGTCAGACTTAAAAGATCCCAGTGAGTGGGCTGTTTCAAGGTCATCACTAAAGAATCTTTTTAATTAACAATTCCACTCCTAGAAGCTCTTCTTGGGAGCTAATTTAAATCTCTCCTACCATGATGGAAGCCCATTTTGTTTGCTCTTGTTTGCTTCTCAGGGCAAGTGTACAATAGCTTCTGAACAGAACATCTGTAGTCTGGAAAAGCACCATTAATGTACTGTTAGGCATTTTAGGCAGGTGAAATCATCTCAATTCCTTTATGCTTTCTTCCCAGGGCTTTCTTTCTCAGAAATTACCCACACTGCAACAAATGTTACTCCTATTCTTTTAAAAGACCCAGAAACTCTTCTATGTCCAATCCTTCACTGCTAAGAGATACTCATTGAGCGATCTGCTATAAACTCACTGTCTTTCCTTCTTTCCCCACTGGCCTGGTTTCTGACCCTGGCTGATTCTTTCTTGTTGCATTGTAGGCAGACATCATGGCCTAATGATGGCAGAATAAAAAGAATAAGGATTTATAATCACAAAACATGGATTGGCCAGGCACAGGGGCTCACACCTGTAATCCCAGCACTCCAGGAAGCCAAGGCGGGAGAATAGCTTGAGCTCAGGAGTTCAAGACTAGCCTGAGCAAGAGGGAGACTCCATCTCTACAGAAAACAGAAAAATTAGCCGGGCATGGTGGCGCATGCCTGTGGTCCCAGCTACTCGGGAGACTGAAGTGGGAGGATTGCTTGAGCCCAGGAGTTTGAGGTAGCAGTTGCTATGATGACGCCACTGCACTCTAGCTTAGCCCAGTGACAGAGTGAGATCTTGTCTCAAAAAAAAAAAAAAAAAAAGGGAAAGAAAAAAAAGAAAGGAAACATGGATTAGAGTTCACCTGTGAACCTGCAGGCTGTGTGACCTTTGAACCTAAGTCTGTTCCTTTGAAAGGGGGCTGGGGCTGGGGCTGAGGGTGAGGGTGGTTAAAATCCCTGTGCTCGGCCTCTCTCTCCAAAAGGTGTGGGGGTGTGGCGAGAGGCTCCTCAGTCCCTGCTGATAGAATCTTGCTCTTCCCAAGCTTTTTTTTTTTTTCTTTTCCCAAACTTCTTGATCAAGTTGTGGTAAAATGAGCACTGACTGAACTTCACCTCCAGAAACTCAAAGTGAAAACAGCCTTAGGGAATTGAGACTTTGAGCTAGACAGAATGTAAATCAAACCATTCATCCTTGCCATTAACTCAAAATGGATCAAAGACTTAAATATGAGAGCTACAACTATAAAACTATAAAATTCTTAGAAGAAAACATAAGGGTAAATCTTTGTGACCTTGGCAATGGTTTCCTCCATATTACAACAAAAGTACAGGCAACTAAAGAAAAAAATAGATAAACTGGACTTTATACAAATTAAAAATATTTCCGCTTCAAAGGATATGTTCTGTTGAGAATACTTCCTTGCAGTTATATTATCTTGATAGGCTTGAATAAAAAATCTCATGGGCATAGTTCCGGCATAAGGATATACATATATATCAATGAAATAGAATTGAGAGTCCAGAAATAAAATCTCACATTTATGGCAAAATGATATTATTCTACAAGTGTGCCACTACAATTCATTGGGGAAGGAATGATCTTTTTCATCAAATGGTGCTGGGAAAACTAGATATTCACATGCAAAAGAATGAATTTGGACCTCCTACTCCATACCACAAACATTCTCTCAATATGGATCAGAGACCTTAATTCAAGAGCTAAATCTATTAATATAAAATTCTTAAAAGAAAACATAGGTGTCAATCTATGTGACCTTGGATTAGGCAATGGTTTCTTAGATATGGCACCAAAAACACAAACAACTGTGATGCTTAATTTTATGTATCGACTTGACTGTGCTAAGGGATGCCCGGGTATCCAGTAAAACACTATTTATGGGTGTGTCTGTGAGGATGTTTCTGGAAGAGATTAGCATTTGAATTGGTGGACTGTGTAAAGCAGGTCCTTTCTCCCCAATGTGGATGGGCATTGGCCAATCTGTGGGGGGCCCTAATAAAACAAAAAGGCAGAGGAAAGGTGAATTTGCGCTGTCTTCTCTTTGGGACATCCATCTTCTCCTGCCTTTGGACATCAGAGTTTTTGGTTCTCAGGCCTTTGGACTTGGACTGAATTACACCAGTGACTTTCCTGGTTCTCCAGCCTACAGATAGCCAATTAAGAAAATTCTTGGCCAATTACTTTGTGTGTGTGTGTGTCCTGCACTTAATAAATGTAGTCAGTGCTGATATAATTACGGTTGTGGTGCGGTTGTTATCCTCAGCTGGACAAGAGAAGACTCAAGGTGGTCTAGTATCTGTCTTCAAATATCTTTAGGGCTACCAGGAGAGAAAAAGTTCAATTTTCTCCCAAAGCCTGAGCAGTAAAAATGGGAGCAAAAGAAAGATGGTATAGGGAAGCAGGCTTCAGCTCAAGGTAGGCAAGAATTTTCTACAAGGCTTTACCAGGAGGTAAAGGGCTGCCTTGAGAGGTAGTAAGGAATAGGACACTGAAGGTATGCAAGCAGAGCCTAGACGAGCCCTTGGCAGGGCTGCTGCGGATGTGTCCACGCTGCACGTAGCAGTCTGGGCCAGACCTCTAAGCCTCCAACCTTGAGAAGCTCAAGTTTTGTGGATTACACAGTGAGTCAGGTGATAACTCCGTGGGGAGGCTGCCAACCTCCGTGATGCTCTTGTGAACTGGAGAAAGGCCAATTTGCTTCAGCAAGGAGGAGAAGGAAGGAGGCTGACAGTAAATTAACGTGATGGCAGGCACCCTTCAGGAAATGGATTCTGTGAGTAGGTGGAGAAACTGCTCTTTCACAGGTTGGCTGCCTGTGTGTGTGTACTGGCTGTGTGTACCTCTCCTCCTGGTGTACACAGGAAAACAGGGCTCCCTCCTGAGAGTTAAGCAGGTCGTTCTCCTTCTCTTCCTCTCCTTTTGAGACAGCAGCTCCAGGAGAGGCCAGGTTGGGGCGGGGGTGGTGGTGGTGGCGCAATAAAGGCACAGGAAGGGTAGGTGTCTGGGGGCACAGGGCCCCAGGCCCTCCCCCTGGGGAAGAGGCTGTGGCCAGGTGGAGCTGGTCCACACTGAGTGGGGGGCGACCCCTTAAACACCCTACCTTGGAATGCTCCTGCAAAGATAAGGTTAGGGCCTCTCTCTTTTCTGCTCACCCTCCTCTCAATACAGAGGAACCCACCTCCTACTCCCCAAATCCTGTTCTTCAGTCCCTTGGCAATTTTCCTTTTGAAAAGCTGAGCAATAAAGTCCACAATCATATGATTCCATTCAAATGAAAGTCCAGACTAGGGAAGTCTGTAAAGACAGGAGATAGGCTAGTGTGCTTAGGGCCAGGGGTGGGGCAGGAGAGCTAGGAGAATAATAGCTTAAAGGGTATAAGGTTTCTTTTGGGGGTGACAAAAATGTTCTGTCATTGACTGTCGATTGCACAACTGAATATACTACAAGCCATTGACTTGTACACATTAAATGAGTGAGTTGTATGGTATATGAATTATATCTCAATAAAGCTGTTTTGTTAAATAAAAGAAAACCAACATTTGGGCAGTCCTTCCTTAGCTATGCTACCTCTCTCTAAATTTCCAAAGGCTGGGTGGTGGTTCACACCTGTAATCCCAGCTGTTTGGGAGGCCAAGGCAGGAGGATTGCTTGAGGCCAGGAGTTTGAGACCAGCCCGGACAACAGAGAGACCCCATCTCTACAAAAAATTAAAAAATTAGCAGGGTGTGGTGGCACATGCCTGTAGTCCCAGCTGCTTGAGAGGCTGGGGCAGGAGGATGGCTTGAGCACAGGAGTTTGAGGCTGCAGTGAGCTGTGATCATGCCACTGCACTCCAACCTGGGTGACAGAGCAAAACTCAGTGTCTAAAATAAATAGATAGATAGATAGATAGGTAGATAAAATTTCCAAGGAGCCCCAGAAGAATGCACATAATGGGACTGTCTGCCTGGCCTGCCCAGCGCCATTCTTGGGGCTGCTGTTGCTCGTGTTGGGCGCCGCTCCATTGGGCTTGGCACCTCATTGTGATTGCAGATGGTCGGCCAAATGCACTGTTTGTATGCAGCAATGAGAACTATCTGGAAGGCATTTAATATAGTGACTCACAGGGTCATGCTTGGAAAATTAATTCAAATTGGCTTGGCATCCAGCCAAGGAAAACTGTTTGAAGAGGCTGTAAACAGAAGGTAATGGATTGAGCTGAAGGAGGGATGGAGGGAAGGCAGGGGGAGGCAGCTGGCGGGAGGGGCTCATGAGAGGTTTGGTTGGGGGCGGGGCACTGGAGCCAAAGTCCAGGAATTCTGTCTCCTGCGGGTTCCTCTCCACACTCTGGAGTCCGTGGTACTGCATCTGCTCCCCCTGGCAACACTGATCCCTGTCATTCCTGGGTGTCCCTGGCATTTTGGATATTTCCGTTTGCATCTTATCTCCCTCCCTGCTCTGAGCTCCTTGAGGGCAGAGAGGAGGCATCTGTAGATAAAAGAGAACTGTGTGCTCCCCCGAGAGCGTCTGCCCCAGCAAGTCCCTGGCAGGCTGCCGAGGGGCCCCAACTTTTTAAACTCACACCTCACTAGACAAAAATATTAATACAAGCTTAACTTCCAGTAGTGTGCACTGGAAAAATATAGCTTTCTTTATGGGTTTTCCAAAGAGATGTTATAATGCCTTTTTTTCCCCCAGATTTATTGAGGTATAATGTAGATACGATAAATTGCAGGTGTACAACTCAGTGATTTTTTAGGGAAATTTATAGAGTTGTGTAACCACTGCAATCACTTTTTAGAACATTTCCATCACTAAATATGCCTTTTAAACCATATACTTCCCCATATTCTGATACACCCAGGGGTGCAAGATGTCCCCTTTCTTCCCCTCACTGGATATGGGGAGTGAAAAACTCAGTGACCCAGGGCTCAACCACCTGGGTTCCCAACCCAGCTCTGCCACTGAGTGGCTGTGAGACCCTGGGCGAGTCTTTCCTCCTTTCTGAGACTTGTTTCCCCTCCTCAAAAGTAAGGGGTTTGGGACAGGATCAGTGGTTCTCAACCTAGTTGGAGGGGACTCAGCTGTCTCTTGGAGGTCCTTCCAGCTCTGGTATCATGGGAGAGTCCCTGCCCGGCCAGGATGGCAGAGCAAAGGCTAGGAGCTCCAGGACCCTGCAGGTCTAGAGCTCAATACTTGGGCCCAGCTGATGCCTGCACAGCTGGGAACCAGGGTAAGGAAGCTTCCAGATGTATCCTGGGCAGAATGCTTAGGTCTGGGATTCCTTTCCCACACGTTAAAATGCCCGGCATCCCAATCCCCAGCAGGCACAATTACTATCCCCGAAGCTGGAGGTGTGACTACAGTCCAAGAGACTTCACACACTTGCCATGCCCCTCCTGCCCTCAATGCCTCCCCTGGCTGAATAAACTCAACAGACATTTCCTGAGTACCAACTAGGGGATCAAGGTTCAGGTGAGAAGGCCTTGCAAGGGATGGGGACATGAACAAGACGTACTTCAGGCCTTGGAGAGCCCCACATTCTCCACAGTGGAGGAAAAAGGGTGTATTTTAGTTTTCTATGGCTGCTGCAACAAATGATCACAAGTTTAGTGTCTTAAGACAACACAAACCTATCATCTTACAGTTCTGGAGGTCAGAAGTCTCAAATGGATCTCACTACAGTCAAGGCAGTGCTGTGTTTATTCTGGAGCTCTAGGGGAGAATTTGTTTCCTTGCCTTATCTGCCTTCTAGAGACTGCCTACATCCCTTGTCTTCTGGCCACATCACTCCAACCTCTGCTTCCATCATCACATTACCTTCTCTGACTCTGACCCTCCAGCCTCCCTCTTATAAGAACCCTATGTGATTACATTGGGCCCACCCAAATAATTCAGGATGATTTTCCCATCTGAAGATCCTTAATCACATCTGCTAAGTCTCTTTTGCCATATCAGGTAACATTCACAGGTTCTGGGAATTAGGACATGGACATCTTTGGCAGCATAGTGAGACCCTGGCTTTAAAAAAAATTGCATGTAGCTCACATTATAAATAAATAAATAAAATAACCATATGAGTCAGTTTCAGTGGAAAGGAAGAGAGCAGGAGACCTGGGTTCATTATGTTTTTTAAAGAGAGGTTTTAATTTTGAAATGATTTTAAATTTACAGAAAAGTTGCAAGAATAGGACAAACAACTCTTGTATACCCTTCCCCTAGATTCCCAATTGTTAACATTTTACCGCATGTCTTATGGTTCTCTTTCCTGCTTTCTCTCCCCGCCCCCCCATTGTTATTTTTGCCAAATCACTTGAAAATAAGTTACTGACATGATGCTCCATTACCCCAACAGTTGTGTGTGTTTTCCAAAACTGAAGACACTCGACTATAAAATCGTAGTACACCAATGAGCATCAGGAAATTAATATTTGACAGTATGACCTAATCCACAGATCCCATTCAAATTTATCTGATTCTCCAAATAATCAATGCCCTTTGTAGCAAAAACAAACAAAAAACAATCTATGCTATCATCATCATTACCAACAACAACTTTCTTTTACCCAGTTTCCTTTTTGGTCCAGGATCCAATCCCAGACCATATGTTACATGTAGTTGTTATGTCTCTTTAGTCTCCTTCAATGGGGAATAATTTCTCAGTCTTTCCTTATTTTTTTATGACCTTGATATTTTTTGAAGAGTACAGATCAGGTATTTTGTAGAATGTCCCTCAACTTGGACTTGCTTGGTGTTTCCTGTGGAACACCTCATGAATGATGTGTTCTCAGTACATAACATCAGGAGGTATAGGATATGGATTTGTCCCATTACTGATAACATTAACTTTGGTCAGTTGATTAAAGTGCTGTTTCCCAGCTTTTTCCACTGTAAAGTGAGATAGTAGGGCTTTTGTATTTACTAATCACAAGTAATAAGCATTTGGAGGGAGGTACTTTGCAATTGTATAAATATCATCTTTTCCTTATTAAGCTTTCACCCACTGGTTTTAGCATCTATTGATAGTTCTTGTCTGAATCGATTGTTATGACCATGGTTGTCGAATGATGACTTTCTAATGCCATCATTCCTTCTAAATATATTATTTGTCATTCTGCTGTAGGAAGATCTTTTTCTTCCCTCCCATTTGTTTATTTGTTTATTTATATCAGCATGAGCTCATGAATTCCTATTTTATTCCATGGATTATATATTATGTGTTATTTATTTTGATGCTCATATTGTTTCAGACGTGATCAGTGAGAGCCCTTTTTCTCATGACCCTGTCATTCTCTGAGCATGTCCTTTCTTTCTTGGAAGTACAGGATGTTCCAGGCTCATCTTGCAACTTCACTGTCCCAAAGAATCAAACTTTTCTCTGAGGAACCGTGCTTCCTTTTAGTGGACAATACAGTGTTGTTTAGAAACCAAGATGTGGGTGCTAGGTATGCTCGTTGCTACCAGGGTGTCTGCTTCTAGGCTCTCTCAGTGGGTAGAACTAGGAAATAGATGTGTGTATAATCATGCACATATACACACACAAAAACATAGATTGAATGTTTGTCGCCCCCAAATTCCTTATGTTGAAATCATCACCCCCAAAGTGATCATATGAGGGGATGGGGCCTTGGGGAGGTGATTCGGTCATAATGGTGGAGCCTCATGAATGGGATTAGTGCCCTTATAAGGCCCAGGGAGTTTTCGTGCCCCTTCTGCCATATGAGCACCCAGTGAAAAAACAGCCATTTATCTAAAACCAGGAATTCACAACAATTCCTGCCACTCACATCCAACAACCCGGAGCTTATTCTTGCACTCCACTCTTCCATATTTGCACTTCCCTTTCTCTGCAGTGAGAAACCTAGTTCTTATAATCCTCAACATATTTACTATTTTTTCTCAGTTTCCCCATATGGTACTAATGTCCTGGTCACAAAGGCCTTTTTAGCTGTGGCCCCACTGAAGCTGCCAGCTGTATCTGCTGAAGCACTCTGCCCAGGCACTGCCAAACTGAACTTGACACCAACCTGCTGTGTGATCTTGGCCCACTCCCCTTTTCTGGTCCAGGCAAAGGGAGTGGCTGGGAGAGGTTTGTGCCTCTTCTGAGCAATGTGCAGAGTGCTGTGCGTGTGGCCATAGTGCAAGGTGGCGAGTGGCATGGGATGAGGTGAGAGACGTGGGCTCTGTTTCCTCTCCAGGAGAATGAGGAGTTTGGACTGGGTCAATGCTTCTCAAACTGGAGCTCAGCGCGGGCTGGTGCGGGCAGATCCTGAAGAAGGAGTCTGGATCAAGACTGTGTCCTGTGGTGACTGGAGCCAGCAGACCAAACTTGCATCTGCTGGAGTGTGGTAGGGGAGGGCAGAGCTGGGGGAGGGAGGGACACAATCAAGGCAGAGGCCAGTTAGGAGGCTGTTGCGGGAGTCCAGAGGGGGGGAATGGGTATAAGAACTAAGGCAGTGGCAGGGGCAGAGGAGGGGACAAGCAACTGGGATGGCCAAGGTCAGGGCACCCTCTCCATGCTGTGGCACTTACGGAGAAGCCTCAGGCAAAGACTGCAGATTGGGAGGGAGAACTGCCAGGGGTGGGGAGGTGCACAAGCAGATGAAGGTACAGAATTCAGAAGAGGCACAAAACGAGGGGAGAGCTCTCTGGGCAGAGAAAGTGGGGCCCAGGCCAAGACCTGGGTATTGGGCAGTTGGAGTGGGGAAGCACGGGACAGAAAAAGAAGAGCCAGGGCAGGAGGCAGAGGGGAAAAGGGAAGGGGAGGAGGAGCAGTGGCTCACCTTGGCTGAGTGGGATACCCTGCGGGGTCCTGGCCTGTGACCCTCTTGCATCTCTGGAGTGACTCTTGTACTTAAACTCCAGCAAACATTGGAATCACCTGGGAGATCATCCAACATGAAGATCCCCAACCTCTCCCATCTGAAGGAAGCCTGAGCTGGTCACCAGTTAATCTACATGGGCCCCATTCAACCCTGTGGATTCCTCAAACAGTCTTTAAGCACTCTCTCCTCCAGGCAGGCGACTGGGATTTACAGTAGGCTCTGAGGATTCAGACATACCTGAGGGTCACATGTAAATCCTCCATTGACAGTTTCAAGAGGGTTGGCCCCTTTCACGTCATTCAGCCCCAGTGGTGCATGCTGAAGTTTTCCTAAAGTGGGCACCCAGCAGTGGCCTGGAATCAATTCCTGATGACACTACTATCTTCCCTTCTGCCCAGGCAGTGGAGAGGAGATGGAGGTCATGCCCAGAAGCAATGTAACAGTGTATATTGAAAACAATATACACTGGTCATATCACCCACTAGCACAGGTGGCACACTGGGGCAGGCCCTGACACAGCCTAGGACTTCTTGGTGCCCTGGCTACTCTTCTCACCCCATTCCCTCCCTTGTCTAAAGCCTGAAGCCAGCCCCTCACTCCTCCTCTGACTCTACACTCCTGAGAAAGCTCAGAACTCTCCTAGAGGTCGCCTGGCCTATCTGGAGTGCTCATGGCTGGTGCATGAACAGAGGGCTGGCCCCAACAGCCTGGGCCTCTTTCTGCCCCCTGCATGGCACTATCCTCCGAACTGCTCATTAGGAGCACCCAAAGCACTGTCTACCTCTTAACCTAGCACATCTGGAGTAAGACAGGGGACCCACAGTGACAGAGCTCATAGGCCAGGCTTGTAAGCAACAAGCCTGCTTGAATCCTATTGGATTAATCCAGCTTCTACAGAAGTGTGTGCTTTATAGACTGTTAGCAGTCAGTGATTATTTGTTGCCGACTTTGAAAGCCATATCATAACCCACTTATCTGACTTGGGCCATCGATTCACTGATATGTAGGTGCTTTTGTAGACAGAGAGCCCAGGCCCTGAGGAGAGCGGCAGGGGAGAGCCTGAGGGCAGGCAAGGCAAACTCTCCTGAGCCCTCTGAAGCCAGTAGTAATTATTTGCAATTCAATGCAACCCATATTTCCTGGCAGGCCCCTGGTGAGAGGCCCTGGACAGGTGCCCTGGTGTTAAAAGGTAAAAAGCAGCAGCTCTGGCCCTGACCTCCATGGTTCTGTTCTTTGCAGGGCCAGGCCCAATACCTGCCTGGAGGTGTAAAGCCCAGGGGCCTCAGTTTTGCTGAGGCACACTGTTGTGTGTGGCTGGTGGCCGCACCCCTTCCTGTGTAGCAGAGGACAGACACCCACTGTCACTGTGCAGCCTTCTCCCCAACACATGCGTATCTCACTCATACCCTCTCTCACACTCACATGCCCCCTCACGCCGCCTCCCTCACACTCTGCACTCTCTCTCTCTCTCTCTCACACACACACACACACACACACAAACACACCACACCCATGTGGACTCCCTCACACACGCCCCTACACTCTCCCACATGCTCTGTCACACACACACAAACCCACATATGCTCACACATGTGCCCTCCCATACCCACTCTCACTTCACACACACCCTCCCGCTCACTTATTCCAGTTACGGTTCTCTCCACAGTCACGTGTGGCAGTCCTGGCCAGGCCACTTGGTATCCTCACGAGCTGGGGAAAAAAGCAGTTCCAGAGGTCTGGGTGAAGAATATGGTTTTCACAAAGCTGTGAGGAAAAGAGGGTGGGTACCTAGGTTGAACGGGGAATAGGACAGAGTTTGATTTTTTTTAAACACCTGGAGAGTGTTTCAAAAATACACACTCCTTTGACCAAGCCTCTAGATCTCATCTCTGTCTCTAGGCGACAGCAAATACAGGGCAAGAGCACCTTACAAAGAGCAGGGGAGCACCTTTCATGCACTCGGTCGGTCAGTCAGTCAGATATTATTAAATGTTGACTGAGCACCTACTAAGCACCAAGGTGTCAAGAATATATATAACCTTGAACAAGAAGACACAGCCCCTGCCTTGGCAGAACTCACAGTCTAGTGGGAAAGACATATAAACAGAGGATGGCAACGTGGCCCAAGAACTGCTGGGACAAAGGCACTCTGAGGGCACATTGAGGAAGGTCCCTCTCCTGGCCAAGGGCAACCCCAGGGAGCAGACATGCAAATGTCTTTACAGAGGGAAAGCAGACATGCAAATAAATGAGCTCAGTGGTTGGCAAACTTGAGGGTGCATCAATATCTCCCTGATGGCTTGTTAAAACACAGATTCCTGGGTCCCAGCCCAGAGTTTCTGATTCAGTAGGTCTGGGGTAGGGCCAGAGCACTTGCATTTCTTACAAGTTCAAAGGCAACCTGATGCTGCTGGCCCCAGGATCACTCTTGGAGAACCACTGCATCAGCTCACCAAACTCTAAGGCCCGGCGTGGAAGCCTGCACTGGGAGGGGAGTGCATGACGGGAGGGGTCACGTCAGACCTGGGGGAGTGTGGCTTCAGCTGCAAAAGGCTCACGTCTATAGAAAGGCAACTGTATTCGTTTCCTATTACTGCTTGAACAAACCACCACAAACTTAGTGGCTTTAAACAACACAGATATATTACCTTATGGTTCTGGAGCTCAGAAGTCTGAAATGGGTCTCACTGGGCTAAATGAAGGTGTCAGCAAGGCTGTGTTTCCTTGGGAAGCTCTGAGGGAGAATCTGTTACTTGTTTTTTCCAGCTTCTAGAGGCCACGTGTGTTCTTTGACTCACGGCCATGTCACTCCAACCTCTGCAGGCCTTCTGTCCTCAGATCTCCTTCTCTCTGACCTTCCTGCCCCCTTCTTCCCTATTTAAGACCCTTGTATTAGTCTCACCTAGATAATGCTGTACAACAGGAAGGAGAGCAGGGATGACTCCATGACAGGCTGAACCTCCTGGAATAGGCATAAGTTTCGGTTTCCCTGATGAGGGTCCTCCCCTTCCCCCACAATGACGCTGATAACAACTGGAGAGTCCCGAGACTTGGAGCCAGCCAGTCAGGAGCCAACATGACCTTACAGCCAACCAGTTGGAAGCCAACACAATGAGCCACTTTTGAAGGAGCAAATGAACTAAGGGGGAGAAGGGGGAAGGTGTGCCCAGTGTATGTAAACCTACTAAAAAGTATAAAAGCTCGACTTTTACCCCAGGGCGAGGTCCTGGTTTGTAGGGAGGCCACTGCATTGGTGCTCTGGGACTAGGACCCTAGCTCGAGCTGGCCAATAAACTCCTTTGTCATTTGCAGTCTCGGTGACCCTGCCTCTCTGTTCCCGGGGCAAAGGGAAACCAGTTCTAACATTTTTGGGGGCTCGTCTGGGATCCCAAGACCCCCGGAATGAAATCCAGACCTGAGGAGGAGTTGGAACTCAAAAAGTCCACGCAGTGCAGGTGATCGGGCCCTGAAGGAAGACTGGCAGAAGACCTAGGCGGACGCGCTGGTGGGTCGCTGGTCGGGAGCAGAGGGAGAGGTCCCTCTCCCCCTTGGTAGGTTTCCGGCACGGATCCGGTAGGGTCCATTTGAGAGGGAGACCAAGTTGGCCACAGGGCCAATAATTAGGGATTTGTGGGACGTCCTGTTGGCGCCTTCGTTCTGTATTTTTTGTCTTGTCGTCGTCTTCATTCTGTGTTTTTGTCTCTGCTTTCTGTTTGTCGCTCACAGTGTCGCTTTTTGTCAGCGTTTTAATTTTTTTCATTTACAGGAATGGGACAGACTCAGACAACACCTCTCATAGATCATTTTAAGGAAGTCAGGGATCGGGCTCATAACCTCTCTATAAAAATCAAGAAAGGCAAATTTATTACTTTTTATAAATCTGAGTGGCCAACCTTTGGGGTTGGGTGGCCCCGGGATGGAACATTCGATCTTGATATCATTTGTAAGGTGAAGGAGATTGTCTTCAATAAAGGGTCCCATGGCCACTCTGACCGGATCCCGTATATAATTGTCTGACAGGACTTAGTCCAGGATCCCCCACCCTGGTTGAGGAAGATCCTGCCCCAAATAGGACACAGCAAGATCATGGTATCAAGGGGGCCAGAAAAGAGGGAGAGTCCAAATCGGGGCCCACAAATGGCGCTCCTTCGGACTCAACCCCTGTTCTTCTGGATTCCACCCCATATCCTAACCTAATAGACCTGGAGTGGAATCCGCCCCCTCCTTATAACCCTGCTGCGGCCCCAACCCCAGCTGCTGCAGCTCCCTCTGTGAACAGCCTGGCATACGGGACCCGGTAGCGGGCCACTAGGACGCCAGACCCAGAACCAGTAAGGGCTCTCTCCCTGTGTGCAATAGGGCCCCCGCGAGCAGATGGGGAGCAGGCTTACCAATATTGGCGATTCTCGACTAGTGATCTATATAACTGGAAGTCTCAAAACGCCAACTTCTCGGAGAACCCTAAAGATCTGATTAACCTCTTAGATTCTGTTTTGTTCACTCACCAGCCCACCTGGGATGATTGTAAGCAACTACTAAAAGTTCTTTTCACCATTAAAGAAAGGGAAAAAATACAGAGAGAAGCACGGAAACTAGTTCCAGGAGATGACGGCAGACCCACCGCTAACCCAGGAATCATAGACCGAGCGTTTCCACTCGAACGACCCCCCTGGGACTACAACGAGGCTAAAGGTAGGGAGCGTCTCCAGGTCTACCGCCAGACTCTAATGGCCGGTCTCCAAGCGGTGGCACAGAAGCCGACAAATTTGGCTGAGGTAGGAGATGTTCACCAGGGGCCGGAAGAGAGCCCGGCGGCCTATTTAGAAAGACTAATAGAAGCCTTTAGGCAGTATATGCCTATGGATTCCACTGCGGATGAGAGTTAGGCGGCAGTTATGATGGCCTTTGTAAACCAGGCAGCCCCCGATATAAAGAGAAAAGTACAGAAGATAGATAGGTTATGTGAGAAGACATTGCAGGATCTATTAGAGGTGGCTAAAAAGGTCTACAATAATAGAGACCCCAGGAAAAAGGCTAGAAAGAATTAGACAAGAGGATAAAAAATTCCAGGCTGGGGAAACTAGAAAAGCCAGCAAAAAGATGGCCAAGATTCTTCTGGTGGCTACAGGGAGCACGTCAGGGAAAAGAGACTTCGGTGAGGGAGGAAAGGGCTGCCCCCATAGGGAAAAGCTAGAGAAGGATCAATGTGCACGTTGTGGGGAAAGGAGGCATTGGGCTAGGGATTGCCCCAAGAAAAAGGAGGGCCTGGGGAAGAGAGAGTTGCCTAAGAGAGTCTTACTAGTAGGGCAAGGAGAGGATAGTGAATAGGGAAGACGGGGTTCGGATCCCCTCCCCAAGTCCAGGGTAACCTTAGATGTAGAGGGGAGCCCGGTCAGCTTCCTGGTAGACACAGGGGCAGTTGACATGGACAAGGCTACCTCAGGGGTTTAAGAACTCACCCACCTTGTTCAATGAGGCCCTCCACGATGACTTGGGTGAGTACTGTGCCAGCCATCTGGAGGTAACCCTGTTACAGTATGTAGATGATCTGCTGCTAGCTGCCCCAACCCCACAGACCTGCTTAGAGAGCACCAAGGACTTACTCGGGGTGCTGGGTGAGATGGGGTACCAAGCTAGTGCTAAGAAGGCCCAGATAAGCAAAGAAAAAGTCACCTAAGATATAAAATAAAAGGAGGTCAAAGATGGCTGACCGAGGCAATGAAACAGACTGTGTTAGGGAAACCCACTCCGGCCTCATGTAGAGAAGTACGAGAGTTCCTGGGATCAGTAGGGTACTGCTGCCTCTGGATCCCAGGGTTTGCAAAAAAGGCTCAACCCTTGTGTAAAAGATGCAAGGCAGGTCAGGCATGAGAATGGACTATGCAAATGGAGGACGCCTTCCGATCCGTGAAAACAGCTATGTTAGAGGCCCTGGCCCTAGCGCTCCCTGACCCCACAAAGGAGTTCCACCTGTTTATAGATGAGAGAAAGGGAATAGCCAAGGGGGTGCTCACGCAGACACTGGGACCTTAGAGGCGGCCGGTGGCATACCTGTCCAAGAAGCTAGATCCGATAGCGGCAGGATGGCCGGCGTGCCTGCGGATCATCGCAGCCACTGCTTTGCTGGTCAAAGACAACGACAAGCTCACCCTGGGTCAGCATCTGTAAATTACCACCCCTCACGCCATAGAGGGGATCCTGAAGCAGCCACCAGGACGATGGATTACAAATGCGAGGCTGACTCATTACCAGGGACTTCCGTTGGACGCTCCTCGTATCAAGTTCCAGACTCCTGCCATCCTGAACCCGGCCACGCTTCTGCCAGATCCTGAGCCAGCAATGCCCGAACATAGCTGCCTTGAGATCCTGGCTGAGACCCAGATGGCCCGGAGGGACCTGCAAGACTGCCCCCTTGCGAACAGTGACCTGACCCGGTTCACGGACGGGACAGCTTTGTCTGAGACGGACTCAGGTACGCAGGGGCGGCCATAGTAGATGAACAAGGCAAGCTTATCTGGGCTACACACCTTCCACAGGGGACATCTTCCCAGAAGGCTGAACTGGTTGCATTGACAGAGGCCCTTCACCAGGTCCAAGGAAAGAGGCTGACAGTATATACCGACAGCCACTATGCCTTCGGGACAGTGCATATACACGGAGCCCTCTATAAGGAAAGGGGCTTCATTACGGCAGAGGGCAAAGAAATCAAGCATAAGTCTAAAATACTCCAACTATTAGAAGCCATCCTGTTACCAAAGGCGGTGGCTGTAGTCCACACTCCGGGACACCAAAAAGGGAACTCCCTAGAAGCACGAGGCAACCGGGCTGTGGACGCCGAGGCCAAGAGGGCTGCGAAGGACCTACACAGACAGATGTCCTACACTTGAGCTTGCCGCCCCCGGGGATGGGAGAGATACCCCCTCAACCGGACTATTCCAGTACGGACATGAACTGGGCCAGAGAGAAACTGCAGGCGACACAGGATAAAGACGGCTGGTTCCAAGATAGAGAGCACTGCCTAATAGTTCCCGAAGCCTTAGAAAACCACCTACTAGGACACTTGCACCAGACCACGCATCTCGGCAAAAAAAAAAAAAAAAAGATGTTACAGCTGCTGGACACTGCACAGCTCAGATTCAAATCACAAGAAAAGATAGCGGAAAGCATTATCGAGAACTGCCGTGTCTGCCAGGTTATGTGGCCGAGGAGGATCAGAGGGACCCATGCAGGTACCAGAGATAGGGGGAGGCAACCAGGATTATTTTAAAAAATAGATTTTACAGAGGTAAGACCAGGAAAATATAGGTACAAATACTTGCTGGTCATGGTAGACACCTTCTCAGGGTGGATAGAGGCCTTTCCTACTAAAAGAGAAACTGCTTTGATAGTGGCAAAGAAAATGTTAAAAAAAAAAATAGTTCCCAGGTACGGGCTGCCAGAGAGCATAGGGTCTGACAATGGGCCAGCCTTCACAAGTCGAGTTAGTCAAGGGCTAGCCCGGGCTCTAGGGGCAGATTGGAAATTACATTGTGCATATAATCCCCAGAGCTCAGGGCAGGTAGAAAAAATAAACAGAACTCTAAAAAAGACTTTGACTGGCCAGGCGTGGTGGCTCACGCCTGTAGTCCTAGCACTCTGGGAGGCCGAGGCGGGCGGATTGCTCAAGGTCAAGAGTTCGAAACCAGCCTGAGCAAGAGCGAGACCCTGTCTCTACTAAAA
>CAUYRT010068887.1:0-13877 GCA_963574885.1 Lepilemur ruficaudatus | reverse complement strand
TTGGCTAAATATATCAAAACAAAAATTCTTATCTATGGCACCAAATTTCCATATTTATAACCCTTAGTGATTCAAGGGAAAGGAAGCAATCCTGTGAGTTTATTTCATTATTCATGTTTCTAGTACATCTAGGCACTTTTTTTAAAAAAAATTAACTTCATGCCTGGTTCCTTTTATCTGAAGTACAAAGATTATTACAGGCCGGGCGCGGTGGCTCACGCCTATAATCCTAGCACTCTGGGAAGCCGAGACGGGAGGATTGCTCAAGGTCAGGAGTTCGAAACCAACCTGAGCAAGAGTGAGACCCTGTCTCTACTAAAAATAGAAACAAATTAATCGGCCAATTAAAATAGCCGGGCTTGGTGGTGCATGCCTGTAGTCCCAGCTACTAGGGAAGCTGAGGCAGAAGGATCGCTTGAGCCCAGGAGTGTGAGGTTGTTGTGAGCTAGGCTGACGCCACAGAACTCTAGCCCGGGCAACACAGTGAGACTCTGTCTCAAAAAAAAAAAAAAAAAAAAAGAAAGATTATTATGTATTGTTCTCTTTGCTATACTAAAATAGGTATATGTATGCCAATGCAATAAATATATATCCCCACAACAAATAATGTCAAGAATTCAACATTGGAATTGATGAACGTTTACCTCTAATCAGGCCAAATACTGGACCATTTCATCAACTAGTTCAGTATTATTTATGCTTCTATATTTCCAAAATGGCTTGTTCAATTTTAATGAATTTAAATTTTCTGAGAAAAAGATGACTTGGGGGTAACTTGAAGATGACTGAATTTTCTCTTTTCACAAGAGAGCCAGTACTTGGGCTGCTATAGACAGAATGATGTGCTGCTAGTTGAGGATTATTGAATAAAAGTAGCTCGCTACATGATAAATCACAAAATCCATTTTAACAAAAGCACTTATTTCCCTCTGGTAGATTTTATATTTAAATTTTACATAACAGGACCTGATATAGAAAAGACAACCCGATTTGACATCTGAGGAGAGTAGTGTAAGAAAGAGCTCTCTGGAGATAGAAATAGAAATAAAAGGTCTTGGTCTCTACTTACAGTACTTGACCAGCTAGCCATGGTCCAGTACGCTTTTTCTGACTCTCAACTCCCTTGTTTATAAAATAAGAAAGTTGAACATGGTGATTTAGGGTCCTTTGTGGCTCTAAAACAGTGGATTTTAAGGATCGCTTTCATAGATACTTGAGTAAGCTCTTCTGAGAAAAAAAAATTTGACCAATGGTCAAAAAAATTGACCATTGACCATTGATCACAACAATGCTGGTGTGTAACCATAAAACTATCCTAAAGGGCACTTATTTCTTGCCACCTTTGCTGCCTCAGTGTTTATCATACTCAGGTGGGGACTCTTGGAACCACTCAGAAGCTTCTCTCTTGAAGTAGCATCTTATTAAACAATTTTAGGAATGGAGAGTGACTTGAATTGCAACTAAATTAACCAAAGAATCAGTGTGTCTTGATGAGTGAAGGCATTGATTTATGTCCACTCAAATCTGAGACCTTGCAGTGCAATGATTACTACTGCTATTTTGAAACACCAGAAACTGAGATCATCCTTTTTCCCCGTTGTGGAAGGAGGTACTGAAAGCAATAATAAGGAGCTAAAGACCTTTCAGCTTCACCTTAAAGGATGAGGCCCCACCCTTGGGCTGGGAGACTCCTAAGAAAGAGATTGGATCAGCTGACAAAAGATAAAGGGCTCAATTTAAAAAGGAATCTTCCCATAGGTAGAATGTTCCCAAGTTGGAACTTATTAATTGATTACTTCAGTGATATATTTGAGAACATCATTACGGGGAAGACTCTGGTTATAAACAATGCTTTAGGGATTTAAATATTGATTCTGCCTTCAAGGAGACTACAGTCTAGTAGAAGCTGTATGGCATATACATAAAGAACTTTAAAACCAGATAGAAGGTAAAATTTATGAACTGAGTAGAAAGGTAATAAATCCAATGTCATTGGCAATGCTCAAGGAGAGGCTGCATGACTATTTGGGGTGATGTAAGAGAGATTTATACATCGGGTAGGAAGTAAAATGACATGACCTTCAAGATTTGTTCTTTCTAACAAATGCTTCGTGGTTTTATTAAGACTATCACTATAGTAAGGATTTTTTTTGAAAAGGACTGTCTGACTTTCTATTTTACTCACATCTCAGTTAGATGATGTTGTCTTCTGCAGAAATGTGCCTCTATTACATACACTCATTTTCAAACTCTAGTTCTTAGAACATTCTTAATTAATTTACTTAAAACACGTCTGAGAATTCAATCAGTTAGAAAAAGCCAATAGAACATATTTAAAACTGTTTATAAAAGGCAAATACAAACATTTTTTCAATATAATCATGATGGATTTTTTTAAAGGAAAACTTAATTATTTAATATAATATAAACCAGAAAAATGGGACTAATATAATAAACTTACATACATCTATAATTTCCATTTGCTCTTCATACTATTTTAGTTTTAAGATTAATTGTTTAGAATCTTATTTCACAGTCACTCAACTTTTATTAACTTCAATATTGACGGACTTGGTACAAGTTATAAAGTCTTATGTGGCATGATATATAATTAAAATAATTTGTCTCATAACTTATGTTAATGGGGGCATGTCAGAGAATGCATATTTGCCTCTGAGAAGAATGTAAACCCACATTAATGAATTTATTGTGGAAAATCCTATCAGGGCCATTAACCACTTTGCCTGTGCTTTACATAGCAAAGCAGCAGCAACTACAGGCTGAGGTTGAGAGCATGAGCACTGTAGGCTCAGCCTACTCCACTTGAATGCAGACTCCTGTTCACAGTAAACTCATATTCAACTAGCCTACTGGGTAAATTTTTCAAGATGGACTGCCACTGGATTAGGTTAAAATAAAATTTAAAAATGCCTCAGTAGAAACATGTTTTCCTTGAACTACTACTAGCAACTTTGATCAGCACTTTGAATAGTCCCAAAATTTCTCCAAAAGTATTCACCAATGACTAAGATCATCCATTTTATGTGAGCTTTCCACGTAAAAGTAATAGTAATTTTGTATCTAAATTATTATATCAATATTATATCAATATTATTCCCAAGTACTCATACATCAGTTCAGTGGAACTGTAATGGTGTGGTCTAACCATTTTTAGAACACTGTGTTATGAATATAAACAAACAAGTCGCAGGATCTGGACCGTTGTTTATAGGTTGAGATACTTTGTCAGGATGCACACGAGAATTAGGTTCTCATGACTAATTAGGCTACCTAAACTCACAAGAGGCTGCTATGTAAACCAGAAAGCAAATGTATCAATGTATAAGGAAAAAATTCACTTCTGAGGAGAAAAGATACTCTTGCCCATAATTATGGTCTCTTCCTCAGGCCAGATCAATATTGTTCCTGTTACCTGGTGACTGTAAAACATTTGATCAAGGACAACTAGTTAAATGAGATTTATGACCACTGTTATAAATCTAGAAAAAGACAATGCATCTATCTCCACACTAACAACATCCTTGAGGCCACTGGTCTGGGTGCATTTTTCCCCTGGACAGTGCTAGAGACACGTGGACAATATCCTGCTCTTTAGACTCTCTATTTATAAACATCATACGGACTATTCTCTTTAATACAGTCTTTTATCAAAGGACAATAGAGCACCATATAGAGGCTTAGGTCTAGGCAGAGGTCATTCATTCAGATGCCTACAGGGGCCAGCTGGTCACATAAGTAAGTGGAGTAGACTAGATGCCAGTCTACTCAAGTGCCAGAGAAACAACCAAAACTACTGTATATTTCCTGAACAGTGATACAAGCATGTAAAATAGTACAAACAGGCATGTATAACATTAGAGATACTTGAAATTTTAAAATAAAAAACATTGAAAAAATAGAAATATTTCATTACTAAAGGTTTTTTCCCCCCATAATTTGTTACTCCTTGATTTGTCATTGTGATCTAATATATAACTATCAGGCCGTAAAACCTAAACCACAAATACTTCAACTTGGAGCAACAATTTGATTTACTCAGTTTCATATGCCGAATGGAGTTTACAAACATTGGTGCTACTTAACTTGTATAGACTCTCTTTAGACAGCAGTTAATATCCAGAGATGTGTGTTCAGTTCTGGTGTTCTAATGTCATTGTATTTTTAGTTTTCAATCACTCATTGCTTTGCAGTTAAAAAATTTCACTTTGTAGCTCTTTGTTCATAATATCAATATCAAACTAGAAAAGTAAATTTAAGCAATGTTAGTGTATTAATTTTTTTGTTTTGTGTTTCTGTTTGTTTTTTGAGACAGGACCTTGCTCTGTCACCCAGGCTGGAGTGCAGTGGTCCAGTCATAGTTCACTGGTAACACTGTAACCTCAAAACTCTTGGGCTCAAGTGATCCTCCCGCCTCAGCCTCCCAAAATGCTGGGATAATAGGTGTGAGCCACCATGCCCAGCTGTTTTCATAAAGTTTAAAATCAGGGAATCTTTTTGGAATTCTATCTTCAACTCCACAGTTTTGGTAATGGAGTTCAGGCTGTGACATTCATTTCAGGAAAATGAATTGCAGTATAGACTAATGGGCCAGATTATTCCTTGCCAAATTAGTTTCTCAAAGGCATAATTTTACTTAAAATGAGCAAATTGAATCATTCATTTGTGTAGCTGTTTGTAAATGCCTTTGCAGGGAAATATTCAAAGTCTAGAGGATGTAATATCAACTAAAAAGACCAAATCTTTCATCCACTCTTCATTGTTAGGGATTGAGTAGGGATTTTCTCTTCAATGACATAAAGTGTCTAGAAATAGCTCTCAGCACTCAGCCACAGCAGTTCATGTACTTCAACAAGCCACCATACATCTAATTCATAAAAAAAAAAAAGCCCTGGAGCATCTGGATTTCAGCCATGGGATTTTACTCTGTTCATACTGTCAAGTACTACATATTCATGGTATATTACGTTTTCAGTTCTTTGGCACAAAGCAATTCCTGGCAAATGATGTAATTAGGAGACTAAATTCTATGTCTTTGGGAAAATGTACCCTTCTTGAATTTAAGTTTTCACATTAACACTGTCCATTTCAGGAGGTGAGTCTCACTGACTAATTTCAACCAACTACATTTTGCAATATGTTCTTACCAACGAAGATAAGTCATTTGCTGAGTTCCAAACAGGTCCTGTATCTTTCACATAGAAAAATTCTTGTCAATATCACCAATTAAATACAACTAATGGTATAGGTTGATAGGTGATATTTATTTATTTCTGTGCTCTCATCATTTGCAATAGAAATGCTGCAACCAATTTGTTTCCAAACAACTCTTCTGCAAGTGCTTAGATATAACATCAATATACTGCTCAACAATATTTCTGGTAAGACTTAAATTTACAAATGCTTGTCTCAGTGCCGAACACACAATTTCTGCTGCCTTCTGTAATGCTCTTTTATAAACTTGCCATCTTCAAAAGCTTTGATGTCTGGGCAACATTTTCACTTAATATATAACCTCATTTACAGTAGCACTAGATATTTTATTCATATTTAAAAACAATTGCTTGCTGAAATTTTAGTCATTTTTTTCAGTCAAAAGCCTTCATTTCTCATCTTTTTCATATACCAGGCATAGATCATATTGTGGTTTATTTCATAATGGCCTCTAAAATTGTGGTTCTTTTAATACAGTCATCTTTTATTTGCATATTACACCTGGAGGAATATTCTTCACTTCATTAAAGAAAAATGATCCCTTCCACTGTGCCTGAATCAAGTTTCTTTCTTCCACATTCAGTGGAGATATGGGTATACAGAAGCAATTCTCTATTCTAATATAGGAGAAACAAGTGCAAGGGACAAATGAAATCAGCCTCAGTGTTAGAGACAATAGGGAGTGATGGCACTGTGGCTGATGAGAGAGCAAATGCTCCGTCTGAGGGAATAGCTGCTGGTGCTCCATATAAAAGAGATGGCGGATTATTTCTGTGTACGAATGCAGTTCCGCTATGGTCAGATTGACTTCTTAAAAGATAAGCTGAAAAATGATTGGTTCAATTAAAAAAAAATAACAAAAACACTATAAGTTAATAAATAGTCCAGGCGGAATAGATCAGCAAGCTAGACTAGCCTCATAGACAATCAGTAACAATCTCTGTCTTAAACTGTAGCGTATTTTCATATTAATAGAATTTGAAACTATACCAATCACCTTGAATGGAAAGCTGTTATCTTTCCCAATACCTCAAATATCTATAAAGAATTTTATAGCTGGTATAGTGTGAGTCTCTTATTTTTGTTATCCAAATAGGTTTTCTCTACTGGTAGAGATGTCAGTTGCATAGCCCTGCATCCACTATCACTGAGATGATGTCATGTGGATGTAGCCTAGACACACATCTGCGATTTACGGATGGGCTCCTGACCCACGCCAGGCCAATCAGAATCCTACTCAGGTTTTTACTTAAACAACTGAGAGATACTTTCTTCTCTTGAGGCTCACTACTTGAAAGTACAATGAAGTCTAGAATTGCTTACGGTCATTTTGCTAACACACAGGAAGAATGTACCTTAAAATGATGCCAACATTGAGGAAGACAGCAGAGTCAAAAACCAGACGAAAGAGACAAATTGGACATGATATCATTTGAACTGCAGAATCCAGTCATTTCTAAAGCCAGAATTTTCCTTGGTCTTCCTAGTTATATACACCAATATGTTCTCTTTTTGGCTTGAGCTGGTGGGTTTCTGTAACATGCAAAGAATCCTGACTCTATCTGGCTAGTATAAATAACTAGTATTACCCATCATGTCTGTCTTGTTTGATAAGCTATATGGTCCCATATAATCCTGAATTTTCTTCCACCGTAATTTACTACACTTAATTGTAATTTCTTAATTCACATCAATTTTACCAATTATATTTGGAAAACTTTTTCTATAAAGAGGCAGAAGTAAATATTTTAGACTTTGTGGGCCAGATGGATTCTGTTGTAACTAACTCTGCCATTGTAGCACAAAATCAGCCATAGGCAGTATGTAAACAAATAAGTGTGGCCATATTATAACAAAATTTTATTAACGGCATTAAAATCTGAATTTTCTATAATTTTCATGTATCATTAATATTATTCTTCTTTTGATTTTTTTAACCACTTAGAAGTCATTCTTAGCTTGTGAGCCATATTTGGCCTGTGGGCTGTAGTTTCCTCACCCCATAGTAGATTATATTCTCCATAAGGGGAAGGGGTGAGTCTCATTTGTCATTACATCCCCAGCACCAAAGGACAATGCCTTGCATATAATAGATTATCACTAATTAATTATTGAACAAATAAATGAATGCTCAACGGAATCAAGGTTATGGAAAATTCAGTTTTCACAAAAAATACAATCACACCAAGCATTTTGGAAATTTAGTAGAAATTGCTAAGTTTTAAGGATCCTGGGGAAGTGTGAAGCTATTACCTATTTCTCTGGCTCCTTTGTCCCTCTCTCATCTCTTCACAACCTCCCTCCTGAATTGTCCAGGAAACCCCAACTTTTTCTCCTTCTCTTATGCAGATTGCTTTTCTCTCTTTTTACAATTTCTACTCCCAAACTTGCATACTAAAACCAATCAAGGTGCAGTAGTAGTCCCCGCTTATCCATGGCCTCACTTTCTGCAGTTTAAGTTACCTGTGGTCAACCACAGTCTGAAAATATTAAATGGAAAATACTGGAAATAAATAATTCATAAGTTTTAAATTATATGCCATTCTGAGTAGCAAGATGAAATCTAGCACTGCTCCACTCGGTCCCAACCAGGATGTGAATCAACTTTGTCCAGCATATCCACACTGTAAATGCTACCCGCCTGTTAATCACTTAGTCGTTATCTGGGTCTACTGCCCTGATAGGTTAGTGTTCAACTAAACCTTTATTTTACTTAATAATGGGCACAAAGCACAAGAGTACTGTGCCTAATTTATAAATTAAACTTCATCATAGATATGTATATATAGGAAAAAACGCTATAGTAAAGAACTCAGTACTACTGGAGATTTCGGGCATCCAGTGGGGGTCTTAGAACATGTCCCTGCAGATAAGGGGGGACTACTGCATTCAAAAGCACAGAAAGTTCTACCCTGTAAGTTGGGTGGCCAATCATCCAGTTTTATGATTGATGTTCTCAATGGGTAGTCTCAGGCAACTCACTTAACTGCTTGTTTTTTCCACACATAAAATGGAGAAAATATTACCTATTGAATGAACTACACATTTTTTTAAAGTATCACACGAAATAGTGAATATGTAGGGTACATAAGGTTTTTAAATTCCTAAAAAAAGTAACATTATTAATAAAGCTTTTAGTAGCTTTTATAATGATCAATGTGTGTAAGGAATTAGCCTGCTTAACAAAATAATCCAAATTTGTTTTAAAAGTAGTCACAATAATGAAATTTTTCATCTGAAAATAAAAATAAACTAGTTCAAAGGCTTTCTAGGGGAAAAAAATCAACTACAGCCAGGCTATTTTTTCCTAATTGATAATCTCATAATCAACTAATATCAAACTATTCATGCATGAAAATGAAAAATAATGACATCTAAATTTTCATTGTGTAAAGACAAAAGAATTAGTCAATCTAAGCTGAAAAAATACTAAAATTTATACTTTTTGGATGTTTTGCTCTAGAGAAACATGGATATTTCTGAACATTGCTTAAAATGACATTTTATTCTAATGGGATTTTTTTTCTCTTTCATTAACCTAGAGGATAAACTTAGACCTTTAGTTATAGTAAGTACCAAATAAATAAAACAGCAACATATCATCAATACATAATACACAATCTTAAATAATAGTATTCTAAAACTTTTAAATCTTGTATGAGAACAATTAAATCTTGTATGTTGTATGAATATAACAATGAACAGGTCTCTTTCCTCAAAATCAATGTGCTCTTTAATGTGTTGCTTAGCTACTGTTGCTAAGCTTTTTTTCTACTTTATTTTTCTTGAAAAGGAATATTGTATCATATAATCTATTGGCTCCTCTTTCCCTACCTTAGTTTCTGTCCTACCTGCATAAAACCAAAAATCTACAGAGACATATTTTTTTAAATACATTCTTTAATTTATATGTAAGTGATTAGAATGTAAATTGATTTAAATGTTTACATATGCTTCAAACTGTAAATTCTCAAAAATGAAATTTGGGTTTATAGATTATACTATCTAGTTATTCTATCCAATTTTGCATTTATGTCCATTTATGAAATATGCAAATAAAAAACCCCAAATACCAAATGCTAAGCAAAGGTGATTCCATCATTAAAGAAATACAGGATGAAAATATATTAATATTCTATCATTTTAAAAATACTGAACTGTAATAATTTCTACCAATTTTCTTCCTTTGGCTCTACAAAATCAAGTGTGGACCTAACAGTGAACAGATTTCCCCCAACTCTATTACTCTAGAAAGTAGTATTATTTCCACAGCTGATTTTTTAAAATAACAATATAATGTGTTCTTGTCACCTCTTGGTTATAAGCTCCTAAGTGGTAGGAACCAAGTTGTACAGAAGTCTCACTCTCCTATTTCACTGTGAGTTCTTCAAGGGCAGGGCCTTGTTTTACTCATTTTTTTTACCTCTAGCATCTAGCACAGTGCAAGAGAATCAGGAGAAGGAGAAGGAGCTCAGTAAAAATGTTGAAGGAATGAATCCATAGATGGATGAGAGGCTAAATGTTAAGATTATATTTGTAGACATGGTCAAAAATCTCTTCAGAAGAGAAATGAAGATATCTCATCAGCTAGGACTGTAGGGTAGGTAGCCTCTAAAGAAGAAATAAGAAGAATCATTGTTATTAATTATTTTAAATATAGAAAATAATTAATGAAGGTCACCCTAAAATTTGTATCCATCTATTGAGATCTGAAATGTTGGGTTGGTGTATGATTGTCTACAGGATAGGATGAAAGAAATATCATGAGATCAGGAAAAAAACAAAATTTGCATGTCAAGGACTATTTTGCTCAATTTTTTGAGTTTTTTCCTTTTGAATTCCTGTGTCATATATACATATATTCAATATTTTAGAACAATGTGGGGTTAGAATTGGTTTTCCTCTAATAAAGGGCTACATGGAAGAATAAGCTTATTTTCCATCTATTTTCTAGAGACAAAGGTGGGATTCTATTGAAAAGAAAATTAAATAAGAAAAGGCATATAAACTCATTCTCCATACTACTGATCTCCATCCTGGTACTCAAGTTGATCTTTTGTTTTAAAATCAGCACTTTGGGACACACTGATGAGTTTAATGTTGATCAGTACATGTCCCAGGATTTCCTTGATGACTTTCCTTTGCATAAAAAAAAAAAAAAAAATTGAGGTCCCTGAGCAGTTTATGGAACCTGTTCATATATTTTAATAAGATCATTATTGCTTCACTTAGAGTAGCACCATTGATTATTAGAGTTATAACATCAGACATTGCTCAGAGAATGTCCCTTAAAAAATAGAACCAAGAACTGTGTTGCTTACGTTAAAGACCTGTATATCTGTTTCAACATTTCAATTTTATGCATTTCTTAGATGACATAAGGCAAAATCTAATATGAAGTTAGCAGTAAAATCTTCCTGACTGAACTCAGCCCAAGTAAAATCTCCAGCCAGTGAGACCACACAACCAAGCATCACAACAACTAAAGAAACAAATTCTAATACTAATGTTGTGCATATTACACTCACAGAAAGCTGTTGCCCACAGAGTTGGCAGAACACAGGAAATTCACATATCAGAATACAAGGAGAAGAGCCAACTCTGGCTCTGGCTGTGAAGTATCTAAAGCTTCATCCCCAAATAAATGTACAGTGTATACATTTTCTCAGGAAGTGCTACTTTGAGTGAATCTGCCATTAGAGTGAAGACGTAGCAATATTATAACATTCATGACTGGATGTGAATATTCATGTCATCTTGACTATAAAAGTGTCTTACTCAGAGGGTTTAGATAAGGAATAGACTTCATTCGGGACAGGAGAACATTAGCAATAGTACTTAGAAATGGCCATGGCTGAGCTAGGTCTATTGCAGTTCTTGGGAGTCAATCAACAGTGAGTACTTCCTCACATGGTCTGTTGCTTTCATTAGCACCATAGCTAAGGCAGCTAGAAACAGTGCAGAAAACTACAGCAACCGTGGCAGTGGGAGAGCTTAGAAAGCTGTCTGGGGAAAGAAGTGATTCGCACCATTAAGAATCCAGGTTCAATAAACGATAATACGACCTCAGCAAGTTGTCAGCAAGTTTCCTAAAATATAACCTAAGAAACTGGGAGTTTACACAGAGAAGCCAATCTAATTCCATCTGGATTCAGACATTACCCCAAATTACTTGAAAGCTAAAAAATATATCTCTTATTATGAGGGGAAAAATCTGAAAACCAATTAAGATAATGAAAAAACGAGAGTCTTAGGCTAGTGGGACAACCCCAGTGTGCTACAAGTTCCTTCAAAAAGGTCCCAAACCTAAAACTTCAGGAGCATTTTGAGAGGCCACTAGTGACCATCAAATAAGAACCTAAGCATCCATATGTAGGACTTACAGGCTACTCAGTTTTTGCCATATTTTTTTTCCAATAAATGTGAACTGCTGAATTATTTTATAGCTCACTAGAAAAATGTTGCTCCAAGATATTAAATTCACCATCAAAGAGATGCTTTCTGGAATATGAAGCAGGTACTGAGTTCTGAACTTTGTGCCAGAACATTACAAATACAAATCACAATTTCTTCTGCTTTACCTTAAGAAATCAGAGAGTGCTGAGAGAGCAAATGCTCATTCTTAAAGGACAACGTCGTCTACAAAACGGAACCGAAAAAAGGCCTCGATTCTATCTTAGAGTCAAGAAGTTCTAGAATCATGTCTACAGTTATGTCTATTAATTTACTTTGATTATAAGCTTCTTTCTGGACTACAAGAAGGATATGCATACTTTGGACTTGTGGACAGAATGAAGCCATTGAGTAAGGTTTACTGTGAGTAGCAAGTCTAGTGGGGAGTAGGAAAAGGGCGATTGGACAAATAGGACTTGAACTTTCTGACGGGAATGGCAAGGAGAATCTCAGCCTTATTCAGGCGGAGGCAGATGTCAGTGCTTAGTGGAGAGGAAGGATCCAGAAGAGAATGTCTAAGTTCAAGGATATATCCCTTAGTGGCCTGGATGCCAGGACAGTGTCCAGTGTCTCCCTTCTGCTCCCATAGAAAGGGGACAAGGAAGAGGCAAGAGAACTAAGCACTAAAGATTTACAGAAAAAAGAAACTATAAAACAGCTGGCAGAGATATATCAATATCATATATATCTTTCTAATTTCCACACTAGCAATCCAAAGGTGTGGAAAATAAAATAATTATCTTTGGCTCTGAGCCATCAGCAACAAACAAACCTTTATGGTACAATCATTGTTGTATTATACTTACTTGCAACTGACAGATCACTAAATAAAATATTATTGTTTCCATCGTTGTGTATGAATGAAAGAACGTTTGCCTCAGTTGGCATTCAGCAATCTGAGAACTAAAGGATAAACTGAACTGCCCCCAGGGGTTGCCTCCAGCCAATCGTGGAGCTGAAAGGATGATGCAGATAACAAAGATGATCACCTTGAAGATGACTGCCGTCAAGACTCCCCAGGATTCTTGTCTCTCTACAGCCTCATGTGTCCCATATTGATCAGAGTCTGTCCAGCGAAGACAAGTAGGACGGTGCCTTAGCCTTGCTTCAGCTATCCCCCCAAAGCTCAGAGAATTCACAAGACAATTCTCAGGGCTTCTTTGCCGGTACCTACCCTTCTGTCATTTTTAACAAATTGTTCTTTGGAAAGAAATCCTGGATTGGACCTGTGTTGTTTTCTGTCCCAATTACTAAGGAATGCAACTTTGAAATGCACAGTACAGTGTGAAGATGGGCCAACAGCTCCAACAGCTACAGACTAACCAACTGAAAGATGTCTTCCCCAAGGAGCTTAATAATACCAGAACCGTGAAGAGCACTTCCCAGCCATAGCCTGAGTATCGGAATGACTTGGGGAGTTTTAAAGCTTTGGCATCAGTTTTTGTTTGCTTGTTTGTTTTGTTTCATTTGGTTTTTGTTAAAAATTTAGATGAGGCTGCTTGAAGATGGAATAAAACATGTAAGGATACACAACATCAGAATGTTTACATTCACTAAACTAGGAACAGACAGGAGCTTCCTCAGTTTCATAAGGGGCATCACAAAACAAGCTAATACTTAATGGTGAATAGAAATTCTTTCCCCCTAAGACCGGAAACAGGGTAAGGATGTTTGCTCTCACCATTTGTATTTAGTGGTGAACTAGAAGTTCTTGCTAGTGCATTAAGGCAAGAAGAAGAAACAAAAGATACCTAAATTGGAAAAGAAGTTATAAATCTGTCATTATTTACAGATGATGTCAGTAGGTAAGTAAAAAATCCCATGGTATCTTTGTGAATCTAATAGAATTAACAAGTAAATTTAGCAAGATCAAAAGATACTTGAAAGCTAAAAAGTATTTAATTTTAGCCCAGTGAGACTCACATCAGACCTCTGGCCTCTAGAAACGTAAGATAACAAATGTGTGTTGTTTTAAGCCACTGAGGTTGTGGTAATTTGTCACAGCAGCAATAGGAAACCAATACAGTTGACTTTAGAAGAAAGTATGTAAACTCATTGTTAGTGTTACGTTACTCTTTAAAGCAAGCCAGTAGATCCTCATTTAACTAAGTGTTCAAGTAAAAATAAATCACATTTTTTTCTTAGCACAAAAATTAACTCAGTTTTCCTCTATTTCAAATAGGTATATTCTC